>OY811976.1:4459202-4568816 GCA_963681505.1 Eunapius fragilis | reverse complement strand
GGGCGGGACAGCAGAGCTCGAACATTTGCCCTCACCAGGGTCAAGTTGAGTCGCCCGTACAGACTGGAGGTAGCCCGGGACTTCGAGATGTTGTAGCGTGTAGCAAGACGAGAAGCCAATCGTGCCAGGTGCTGCCTAGCTTCTGTACCCCCAACACCCATAACTCTCCACAGCTAGTGGGACACGCTTCCACCCAAGCTCAGAACATTTCTCATCATTGGCGTTATGCTTCCGCTGTTCAGCTGCCAAAGCTGCTGACCCTGCCGTCACACTCGCTTCAGTAAAGGTACTTGGATTAAGCGGCAATGTGACGGTAATGTCAAATGCAGCTGGCTTGCCTAACATCCAGTCAAGGACCAGAACATCAGCAGGTCGTGTACGACGTTTGTCATGGCCCAAGACCGCTCCCTGCTTCAACACGGGCACCAATGCAGGATCGCCTGCAAGTCTCCAGAAACACATCTCGAAGCCTGTTGTGGCGGGAGACTACATCACCCCTGTACTTGCATGTTAATGCATGATGACCTAAGGGGTCCAGACAGTGTGAGGAACAGAATGGACAGTTGGCACCTTGAGAGGAATCAATACCTAACCACCACTTTATTAGGAACTACGATAGTTCCTATATAGGAATTGACCCCGGGTCGTGAAATCATTAAAAAAACGCGACCCGCGTACTAGTATAACTCGCGTACCAAGAAACGGATAGTTTAGCTCTTTTGTTCCTATCGAACCAGAAGGCAAAGACGAGATTGGAAGAGCAGCCTGAATTGATGATCTTCAAGTCTGCTGGACAGAACGTTTTGGTATTATTATTATTATTTTTTGTTAAATAAATAAATTTTTTTTCAAGATAAATATACAATATAATTATTTACACGATCGTTTTTATTTTGATCTTTAAATTTACATGGTACTCGCATGGAGATACATAATTGAACAAGTAAGATATTGTTGAAATGCAAAATTTTGCTCTTTCTAGTGGTATACAAAAAAAATTTGAAAAAAAATTGTCAACTACCTATCGTTAGCAAGTTTAGTTTTGTTAATTAGTAATAGCCCACAACACATTTTATCGGCTTGGAAGCTGTAAAAGTGCTTGGGAATCCGCTTAACTTGTGGTTGATCTATTAAGCAGTAGTCATTGTGGCTACATGAAACGGAGCGTTAGCAGGCACCCTCCCCTTACTAACCCCCAGAGTAAACGGCCAGTTAGTAACCGGAAACACGTGCATGTACATGTTTCCTTGAGCATTCATATTATAGCAAACTTTTTTTTTTCTTAACAAAAAGGAAGGAAACCAATACATAAAAATTTCATTATAATAATAGTAGTGATGTAGGATTTGTAGACACAAACTGAGTAGAAACAAGAATTACGAAAATTATACATTCATATATTACATAGCTACATTATTTAGCAGCCTGTAAAAAAAAATTGCAAATGTAGGCATATAATATTTAATGATGTATAATTCCGTAATTCCTTGTTTCCATTCAGTTGGTGTCTAAAATCATACATCACCAATTTATTTTTATTCCTTGTAAACCTAACTGTTCCTCCTGTAGCAAGCTGTATGATCCCTGTTTCGGGACAATGACCTTCTTCAAAAGTAAAGCAACTTTTCTTTCTTCATCAGGAGTAAGTGATAGTGTAGGACAGTTCTCACCACTTGTTGCTGCTACCCACTCAATTATGCACTAAGTTGCTCTGATGATGACCCTTGCTTTCATCACTAATAATACCAGCACCACTTGATACTTCTGTTATTAGCAGATGTTCTGTTCCACTGGTTGGGAAGGCCAGAACACAGTTGACATTACAACTGCTTCAAATAGAATAACTTTTCTGGCCTGCATGGGGTAGACAATTATCATTAGAGAAGAAGACTGATGTGCTATAAGCATATTGGGTGTGACCTTTGGTTGGAGGCCACTACCAACAGTTGACGTGTTCCGCATGTCCTATTTCACTTTTCATGAAGTTCTCACACAACTGCATGTGTGCATTATGAAGTCATGTCATACCAGCACCTTGCATTCTTCATTGGTATGCCTTTGCCACTGAAATGGAGTTATATAGAACACCTGTGATATGCCTCCTCTGTCAAAGCACGGGTGAGAATGCTTACAGTAGGTACAGAAACGTTGAGGCAAATGTTTTGCAATCATAGCTGCATGCATGTGGCTGTTTGCGCATTTTTAGCCGTTGCCACACACTCTGCAGAGCTTAGCTATAGGCACTTGCTGAATGTGTTAATCTATTCCTGTGTACAACATGTTCGTACATATATTACATCCATTATTCATGAATTACGACCGTGAATACTGAACTTCATGCCCTGAACTATCTGAACGACGAGTACCATGCACCGGTCTAATAAAAAGTTCATGAGTGCGGTGGGTGTTATTTGAGTAGGAAAGATAAATGTAGGCCCATTGATTGTGTGATGAATTATCGCCAGCCTGCCCACATGCAGCAAACTTGAGTAAGCAAAATCGGTATTCCAAGGGCAAAAATATTCCGCGGCACCACGACCTCTAAACAAAAAAAAACCTACCACGGTCATATTAGGGGGCGTCTCCAAACTATTTAGCAAGATAACGTCATTGTGACCCCCCTCCTCCCCCATAACGCCATCGAGCCTTGACCCCCCAACGTCAAGATGACGTTATCTTTTCCAATATAGTTTGGAGACGCCCCCTTATAAAATTTTCAGCGAACACAATAAGAGCGTTCCTACTATACATGTATGTAGTGCTTGCAGGGTATTTTGGGGGTGCATTTGTTGGGAGCCATGTTCACAAATTAAGCACTAAAGGTAGAGCGTGAAGGAAGAGACTCCAGTACGCAGTACCGCCAGTTTCCCCCGCTAGAAAATTCAACCAAAAGAACATACTCTTGTCACACATGCATGCACGGGTATAAAATACATTCTAAATACAAAAGAACAATGCAACGGCTAGCGCGAGCTATAAGGGGTGCTGCACACAAATGGGAGCCGGTTCCCAGCTGACGTAATTTCGTGAGGTCCCCAGACCATCACAACTACTCCCCCTTATCTGGTGACAAGTCGAGGGTTGTCACATTGGCGTCCAACGGTCCTCAAAGACAAAGCATCGGCATTTCCATTTGCCTAGTCCAGTCGGTGTTTAACTGTGAATCAAATTGTTGCAAAAATAGATACCATCTTGTCAGACTAGCATTGTTGTCTTTCATTTGATTTAGCCACTGTAAGGCTTGACGGTCGGTGTGCACGGTGAAATATGACGTCCAGTTACGTACACTCAAAAGTTCTGAATGGCCAAGTTAATTGCTCGGCACTCCTTTTCGATCGGAGCATATCGCTGCTCTCTAGGTAGCAATTTTCGACTGAAATAGGCTAGTCACAGGAAAAATAGAATCCCTAAAAAATTTGCACCCCCGTGCCATTTTTCCTATGAATTTTGGCAGCCCCACTCCAATTTTCCTACGAAACTCAGCATTCCTTTAGGAAAATAGGCATCCCTAAGCCTTAGTATAGCCATTTTTCCTAGGAATTTTGGCACCCCCGCTCCAATTTTCCTACGAAACTCAGCATTCCTTAGGAAAATAGGCATCCCTTAGTCTAGCCATTATTCCTTGGAATTTTGGCACCCCCCACTCCAATTTTCCCTAAGAAACTCAGCATCCCTATAGGAAAATAGGCATCCCTTAGCACAGCCATTTCTCCTATGGAATTTTGGAAACCCCTCACATTCCTAAATAATAATGGCAATCGGAACCTGCGGAAGTAGGTTCCATATAGGATTGATGCCATATAATGAAGTCATTTTAAAAAACGTGACTCGCGTCTGGAGGGACGACGGTGAATCGGATCATTTCCCTCTTTGTCGCTATCGAACGATGACACGAATACGAACAGTTTTGCGTTGGTTCAGTTTCCTGTGTCCAACAGCACGCGCTTTTAGAGAACAAAAATACTCGTGCCCACGTCTCGTACCCGGTCCAACCGTTATTCAACGCCATTTTTCTTCTTCTCCTCCTCCTCCCCCTCCCCCTCCCCCTCCCCCTCCCCTCCTCTCCCCCTCCTCCTCCTCCTGCTTCTTCTCTATCCTTCCGCCATGATAAACTCGAGCTAGAAACGTTGTCCACGGAGCGCCAACAGCATCAATCGCTTCAGCATATATCCGGATTTTATCTTTAGGGGTCAGAAACATGCATGACGCATCGGGCGAAATTAAAAGGGAGTAGTCCTAATATGGTATATACGGCTGCAGCTCGGGCTGCATAAACAAAAAATCTCGTACCCTGACCATACATCTACTATGCTATTCACCGGACATACGGTAAGTCACACCTACGCGTTATGAAATAGTTACCAGTTTAACAAGGCGAGATGGCTCTTTCATCGCGTGATCCGTAGCAGCAATCATGTGATATATTAGTTGACGTAATCAATTATCCGCCATATTGGTGCTCGGGTATTCCACTCTTTTAACGTAAAGCATGTCAAAGCTGTCTTTGTATGCAGATAGCTTGCCTCCAGATGCAAAGACTCGATATATGGATAAAATCGAAAGCATTGGTGGGTTAGATCCGTTCTCATCTGACTTCGTTGGAGAAAAATCGGACGTGTACCACCAGTTAGTGGATGCGATTTGGTATCGTATTTATTATTGCAGACCCAGTTTTATAACTAGCAAAACAGTTCAAAGCCCATAATCTCTGGAGGCTTATAACCAGTTTGTTAGTGGATGGGTGAAAGACATACTACAAACGCACATCGTCTCGGTGGACATACCCCCGCTACCTTTCATTCAGCTCACTATCCACAGCCTTGACTTTGCCGCAACTCCTGGTACACTGCACTTTTTATTCGCATTTTTTTCTCGCTTAGTAGCTGCGCGCCGTCTTTTCGAGTACCTAAGGAGCCGTTCAATGTCGCTGTTACTTGGGCTTTTCTTACATATACCCGGAAGATTCAGTGAAGGCAGCCAATCTGGGACTAATTCACTATACAGTGACTGCGCTGGTTTACCCTTGATGAAGGGCAGGGAACATATCCGAGCGTTATGAAGTGACGCCGAGTCTTTACGACCGATTGCAGCCAGGAAGCCGTTCCTTCGTCCCTGTGACAATTCTAGCTCATATTCACCATACTGGGCTCTTACTTTAGGTATCCCGTACAATCTTGTGCCCTTGCCTACCATAGAATTGGTCAAACACTGGTCGACAACGCAGACTCCCATTTCAGCCGAGCACCAATATGGCGGACACGATAACGTCATTACATTTACGTGATTAATTGCTTTTTGTCATGTGACCATGAAAGAGCTCTAGAAGTCCAAAACCACGCAATGGACTCAGCAGCGCTCTTGATGCAGCTACAAGGCTGATCCAGAATTATGAGTGCGTCAGCTACAAGCTAGGCTAATCAAGGTCTATGAGCACGACAGCTGTAAGATTGATCCTGAAAAGATGGTCTATGAGCGCGACAGCTACGAGGCTGACCCAGAAAAGAAGAAGGCCTATGAGTGTGACAGCTATGAGGCTGAACCAGAAAAGTAGAAGACCTATGAGCGCAACAGCCACCTCTCACTGTGAGTCCAGAAAATTATTGGTAATGATTTATTTATTTAGGGGGCTTGTCCAAACTACACACCCAGGAAAGTTTCAAATTTGTATCATAACTCATAATTGTATCATAGCAAAAAACATATTTGAAACATCGATCGTAGCAAGCAGATATGTATCAAATATGTTTTGCTAATATGTTACATATACACATATCTGATACAATTATGTACTGTATACGCTTGCAGAGATGAATGTTTCAAATATGTATTACATATTTGATACAAAATTAACTTTCCTGGTGGTGTATGTTTGGAAAAATTAGCGTCATTGTGACGTTAACATATTAACCCCCCCCCCACCCCCCCCCCCCTCTAAGCGTCATAGCGTTTTTGTTAGATTAGTACCATGAAACATTACTCACAGTGGCGGATGCAGGAATAAGGCAATGGGGGGGGGGGGGGGGGGGGGGGGGGGGGGGGGTGGGGGGGGGCGGTTATATTGGAGGGGGCGGCATATTTTGGAGCGCGCTCTTCTCCCCCCCCCCGCCCTCCGTCCCCTACCTTCCACACACTGGGTCTGCTCCTGAACCTTTGGATCGCTTTGATGACATCGTGTGATGAACAATCAATTGCCAATTAATTTGTCGGGACTTTTATTTTTATTAACAACATTATTAAGAAATACACGAATATACAGCAGTAAGGTAATTAAATGCACCCTACTATAGGTACTAGACAGGGACAAAACACCTGGAGAGGATGGCTGTGGCATTGGCTCTAACTAGGTTGAGGTTCAGCCTCCCATATAAGGCAGCTAGGACCTCAGCCTTAGCCCTGTTGGAGCTAGTTGCAAGGCGAGAAGCCAGAAGAGAAAAGACTCCATTGCTTCTGTCCCCCAAGCACCATATGCCTCAACCACCATGGGGACGCAAACCCACCTAGCTCCTTGCATTTGGCATCATTTTCTTCATGCTTCCTTCCTCGGTAGCTCTGGCAGCCTGACCTGCTCCGAATCCCGCTTCAAGTAAAATATTTGAGTTAAGCGGTGACGTCACAGACAAGTCAAAGGCTGCTGGCTTACCCAAAGACCAGTTGGGTATTAGGATGTCTGCAGGGCGAGTGTGGCTATGGTCTTTGGAGAGGTTACTTCCTGCCTCCACCTTAACACTCAGGTGGGCCCTGCGACAGGTCTCAGTAAGGGTGTCACGTAGTTTATTGTGGCGGGTTACTACATCTCCACCACGCTTGCAGGTGAGTGCATGATGGCCAAGGGGATCAAGTACTTTCCCAGGACACAGAGGACAAATTGAGCCACATGAGGTGTCTAGGCCCAGCCACCACTTAATGGCCACCTGGAACTCTGAAGGCTGGAGATGAAGGCCTAGCCCCTCGGAGGGAATGACTGACACCCAAGATGCAGCGTGAGGGGAGGAGACAGAGAGAAGGCGTGCTCTATTTGCGGCAGAAGATTGCTCATAGAGTGTATTAAACAGATGGTTGTCAATCTTGCAGGATAGCACCTTTTGATGGAAAGGGGATATAAACACCTCCTCTATGCTGACCGCCTCAGATAAAGGTACAAGTGAGTTAAACAACTCAACTGCATGGATAAGGTGTCCTTGGGACAATGGACCTGCACCAGAGGAGCTCAGAGAGGCGATGTAAGCAGCTGGTGAATGCCGACTCAGGGAGCGCATGCCCAGGCCACCCCTGCCTAAGCTGAATTCTGCCTGTTGCCAGGCCTGATTGGAGGTGTCCACTGCTGTGCACTTGGAGAAGGTAGCTCGGATGTCATGATCAAAGGCCTCAAGGCTGATATGGCCTGAGAGAGTGGGGTTTTATTATCAATTATCGTTCAGGATCTGATAATTCATAATAAAGATTTAACAAATAACAATAACTATTTTAACCGTAGTCCCGTTGACTCCCATACCTAGACACGATTCCTGACAGCTGTGAGTGGATTACATTGATCACCGCTATGTGGAAACACTGTGGCACGCGTAGCTTTTATTTGTACGTCGTAGTGTGTTTAATAATAGGGGCGGCATTTTATATCGATGGGGGGGCGGCCGCCCCCCCCCCCAACGCTATGGTAGATCCGCCACTGATTACTCAATGTGCAGTGTAGTCTGAATAGACGTAACTGCTGCCACTGGAGTCAATGCTGCAGCTAACTAGATGTTCCGTATTATAAAACAATACTTGCGGACAATAAAATTTTTCTTAACGTCACAGCCTCTCCCCCCTCCCCCCCCTAATGTCACAATGACACTAATTTTTCCAAACATAATTTGGACAAGCCCCCTTACTTTACAGACTAAAAGTCTATTTAGGCAGTTGCTGGGGGCTCCACTGGCTATGTACATGTATATAAAAACTGTCCGATTTGCTAAGCGAATTCAACACGAGACCCGGACCAGTCGCAAAGCTTGCTCCTAAGATGACGCATTGCCGTAGGGCCTTAGAACTACCATCAAAAAGGTAAGATCAATCAGTGGCGGATCCGGGGGGGGGGGCACCGGGGGCACCGGGGGCACGTGCCCCCCCCTTTCGTTTGTCTAATTATATATTCATAGTTGCGCAATATAGCGTTTTAAATTGCAATTTGAAGGTACAGCAACAAAAAGCGTCCGCGCTTCGCGCAGGAGCAGTGGCGGATACATGGGGGGTGGGGGGGGGGGGGGGGTGTTTGATTGATGTACGGATGCTTCAACAGCAAGAAAGTGAATTCTCTTTTAACAAAGCAGCTTTAGAAAGCATTGCTGATTGTTTAGTGTACTGTGGTAAGCAAGGAATTGCACTTAGAGGCCACCGGGATGATAGTACTGCCAATGAAAGTACTAACAAAGGAAATTTCAAAGCATTGCTTTTTTTTTAGCGGAATCAGTAGTCACAGTATGTGAACTGATTATCTCACCTCACTTTTACACTAATAATGAAGATTATGAAGGCTGCACAGATAGCTGGAGTTGGGACTCTGACGCTAAAACTAGAGCGCAAGGTATTTTAGCCTCATTTAGGAATTTCGAGTTTTCTGTTTGTATTGTTGCACTGAAAAACATTTTGATGCCTTTACGTGGTATAACATCCAAGCTTCAAAAGCGAGATCTGGATATATACATGTATGAAGCATTCTGTGATGTTGAAAGTGTGGTCAAAGATGTTAAGACCATGCGTAGAGGCATTGATGAGAGATATGAAAGTTGGTACGAAGAAATTCTTAATTCATATTACGAGATGCACTGGAGGCGAAGAAAAGCAACCTCGAGTAGTTGGACAGCAGCAGAACAGATCCAATCACCAAGCAAATAGTCCTAAGGAATACTACAAAATTGCAATTATGGTTCCATTCTGCGATGAAGTCTTAATGCAGTTAAGAAGTCGTTTCTCTGAAGATTCTAAGGTATAAGTATTAGAGATCTCTTAAGACTTGCCCCTTCTCTGTGATGACAGTGTCTTGAAATCTGTAGTCAATGATTTAAAACTTTATGAAATCGAACTGCCAAGATATGAAAGCCTCTTTTTAAAGCTTCAAATTTGGAGGGATAGGTGGTTGAGGTGCAGCACCAAGATACCCGATACTCTTCTGGGGCTTTAACTTTGTGTTGTTTCCCAATGTTCATCATTTGCTACAGCTAGGATGTGTTCTTCCTGTTACAAGCTGTGAGGCAGAGCGTTCATTCTCTGCATTTCGAAGGGTGAAAACTGTTTTTCGTTCATGTATGGGTGAAGAGTGGTTGTCATCATTGTGTCTGATGCATATCCATTATGATGTGCAGATCGATAGTCGCGTGCTGTAGTAGAAGAGTTCATTCGGAAGCAACACGACGTCTCTTCTCTACTCTTTATCACAAAGACAAGTAACTCAAAGGGATTTTTAAAATCATTTTGTCGCAATTTTATGACTATACTGACATGTATATATGTATAATCATAATGTAACACCGTAAATGATCGTGATGCGCATGCATGCATGCGCATTAATTTTACACACTTAAGGTCCGGCACATATGTAGCATTCATGGCACCTTTGCCAGCATACTTACATGATAATCGAGTTATATCAATATTTGGATTTAAAAAAAACCTGTACATGTTCGTGTGTATGAAAAGTAGTTAATTTTGCATGCAATGCCAGCCCGTCTAATTTATGAATTCAAAAGCTTCCGCGCTTCACGCGGGAGGGGGCACATGCCCCTCTCGCACCCACCCCCTCTGGTGAACCCCCTTCGAAAATTCCTGCATCCGCCCCTGTCAATGGCATATATGAACCTCGCTTTTATCAATTCGCGCGTGGGTTCACGTTGTAGATTGGATTGGAAGCACATCACGTGAGAACATCCTTCTATAGTGGCACTCCATGATACGGTAAGAACTATCCCTTGATCTCTGCCATCCTATGCAACTATTTTTTTTTAAGAGGCATGTTCGTGTAGCTTGGTCTTAGCCGCATCCCACTGTGTAATTCGTATTTAGCGTAACGTATTATTATTGGTGATGCGTGTTTTTGTATTTGTAGCTTATACCTGTAGTGATACTGAGAACTATCCCTTGATCTCTGCCATCCTATGAAACCATGTTCGTGTAGCTTGGTCTGTGCTGCATCCCACTGCGTAATTCGTTTCAAGCCCACATGGATGTGGATTGCGTAAGGGATAGTTCTTACCGTATCACGGAGTACAGAGGTATGAAGTGCTTCAAATCCCTCTCTAAATAATCTATAGTTGTAGTAAGGGAGGTTAATTATCTGATGTACATGTGTAAGGCTTCACATGCAAGTCTGTGCATGCCTTGTTAACACCTGGTATGCATGCTGGTGACACTGCTATTTGAGTTACATATACCTGTGGCTAAAATGTATTTTTAATGACTGCAATCATTTCCTATAGCTACTCCCTGTATGAACCCAGGAGTATAATGGAAAAGCTGTGCAAGCTGTACTGTAATAGTGTCCATTGGACTTCCACCAGTGGACACCCGGCTGCTAGCTTCATCAAGTTCCCCTCATGTTGGGACATCCACACCACTACAAGACCCATTACTCCTCCTCATCAGGGTACCCCTCTTTCCTTGGATGTTGCACTTCCACATCGGGACACTGCCTCTCTAGGACCCCCCTCCACACAGTATACCCCTCCTGCTCCACCACTACATGCAACCCCCACTTCCACCTCCACAATTACACACCATTCGGGGATCCTAATACACCATCTTCATATTTGGGGACGGTCTGCTGCAACTATATATTCTTGCAGCCCAATTGGACACCATGGTATTATCAGAAGTTAAAAAACAGATGAAACAAGTAATAAAAACATTCTCTATGAGAAAGTTGGTGGCATATAGGATTGGAATAGTGGTATAGAAAGGAAGGAAACAAGGGTCTATTAAGAAGGGGAAATTATAATAGTCCTATATTTCGCACACAAACAATGTCCTACAAATGGGCAAAATATAGGACTATTATACATTTCCCCTTCTTATTAGACCCTTGTTTCCTTTTTACACCATTATTCCAATCCTATATGCCACCAACACAGCAATTCGGCCGTCCGCACGTGGGTGATTACAAATTACACATTCAGACATGCATCCGTGCATATCACAAAGCGTGCACTCACGATTAACGTAGTCATGATATTTTTTAAACTTCACCGTCCAACCCATACGGAAATATTAAACGCACATTTAACCTTCTCCAAGCGTTTATAAAATTTGAATTCGATAGTCTACAAGTAAATAAAAACATTCTCTACGAGAAAGTTGGTGTGATATAGGATTTGATTATGACATTGGTGGTGTAAAAAGCAAGGAAACAAGGTCTTATCAGAAGGGAAAATGTCATAGTCCTATATTTAGCACATTTCTAGGGTATGTGTTGTTTGTGTGCTAAATATAGGACTATGACATTTTCCCTTCTGATAAGACCTTGTTTCCTTGCTTTTTACACCACCAATGTCATAATCAAATCCTATATCCCACCAACTTTCTCGTAGAGAATGTTTTTATTTACTTGTTTTCTTAATTTTTTTTTCATATATTATATAAAAGCGAGTCCTCCAGCCGATTCTGAAGCTATTGGTGAAAATTTCATCGCTTAGAAATGTTCCTGTCCTGAGTTATGCGTTGCCAAGAAGGAGGAGAAGGAGAAAAAGAAGACGACCCGCCCCTTGTTCCGAGACTGGGTACGAGGACGGGCAGTACACTCTTGTTCTCAACAACCACGCGGTTCAGCGACATGAAACAAAAACGAAACTACTCATTTTTGACTTCTAGATCGATTGCTAAAACAAGCTACACAATCCGATCGTCGGGAGTGTTGTTACAGACGGGTCGCTTTTTTAATGACATTCATAGTCGGGGTCAAATCCTATATGGAAGTTTCTAACGAAACTTCCGATAAATGCAGTCACCGCGACACAGGCACTGCGCACATGATGTATTCAATGAAGGTATGTGCGTACACAATCGGCTAGTTTTTCTAATGCCTAAAATTGAAAGCAATGTGCTCAGATAACACATGCGTAAAAAGCATTGCTGTCGCTGCTGCTACAAAGGGGTGACGCAAGGCTAGTTGTTCAGAGGCCCCACCTTTATGATCTTCGAATCTATGGGTCTTGTCACTCTGACGGGTGTGGTTATTTCGGGTTAGTGGTGTGCTTAATGCTATGCACACTTACATGTCTCTATGTGTACCTTGTCATGCCCTCCCTCCTCTCCCCTCCCAACAGGATTCTGAGGAGGTCATGAGGAGGACTTGGACTCAGTGACAGCAAACATTGAGTATGTACAACAGAACATTCTTGAGTTGCAAAATGAGCTGATAGCCGTTGAAGATGCAAGGGTGGGTAATGATGAGCGAGTTGGAACAGCATCATGATCCATTATCTCCCCCCACTCTCCCCCATCCCTCAGACCTGTGAGGGTGACACAGTGGAGGCTCATAGCATCATTATGTCCTGCAATCCACGGGAATGCAAGTACATCATGGAGCATCTCCTGGACATTGTCCTCCATCTTGTAGGTTACATGTGCTCAGCAAACATGAGGCATGGGGAGGGGGGTGGGGGTGGGATTATAAATAACATAAAATACATTTATTGGCATCTAGAGCACCATATCAGTGTCATCAAATAGGTGCCAAATGCTGCATCAGCATTGGGCCATCCGTCATCACCAGTCACACAATGCACCCCCCCCCCTACAGAAACCACTTCCTTATAATAATCAAATGTTTGATAACTGTTAAACCAGAAATGGGAATGTGACATGTGTGCATGTAGGAATTATAAAGAGGGTGGGGGTGTGGATTGTTTAAAGTGCACATACGCCCCCCCCCCCCCCCCCCCCCCCCCCCGCTATAGGGCATTCCACAAGAGTATTTTAAATTGCTATCCACTGCACCACTGCCACAATAAACTATTATGTGTACATGTTTATTGGTGCAACTACAATGTATTATCCCTACATGTACATGTATGTGTTTTGCAGAAGCATGTACAAGTTTTTGGCTATGTAACCATGAATGCAAGGTTTTTCCTTAGTCCATTGGGTAAGATGCCAACCCATTTCTGGATAAATGATCTCTGCATGGGGGAAACAACTGCAGGAGAATTGAAGTTCCAGGCACAAGTAGATGCAGCGTATCTTAGTCGTGGCCTTCCTTTGCAACGGTATACTAAATCAATTTCTCGTGTAGAGGATAATGTGGTTGAGAGCTTGGTAGATTTTGTGTACTCAGATGAAAATGTAGCCAGGCTAGCTTGGGTACCTAGAAAGGCCTTGAATAAACAATGGAGTGTTCTCAATCACTGGGCTGCAATGAAATCACTTGTCCTTAAGCGAGACATTGCATCAATGTACAGCCTATATGCACAAAGAGCCAGTGCTGCTCATAAGGTCATTGGGAAGTCCCTCTTTTTTACCATTGTACATCACATCACAGGTGGTTGTGGCAAGAAACAGTCTGCAAGGGCAGGTATAGATTACATAAAAGTTAACTTTCATTTGGACAACTTTGAGATAGTGGACAAAATCATTGACATAGTGGTCCCAGTCACTGACACTGACCAAGAACAGCGAGATGAAATTCTACGTCAAAAGGGTCTAGTGTTTGATTTTATCTCCTACGGTTATGCCCACCATGTCAGAAAAGGTGTACTAACTCAGTATGAATTCAATGATCAAAGAGGTAAAGAGCATGAATGTAATGTGACCAGTGAAGAGAGGTGTCAGTTTAAAGCATATAAGAATTCACACACTATGAGCGAATTTTCTGATGCATTTGGAATACCTGAGAAGCAGCAAGAATTTGTTGATAGTGTCAAGGCTCAACTGGATAATTGTAGTACCATTCAAGGTTGTATTGCTGATGGATACTGCACAACATCTCATAGCCCATACTACACTCTGGATCTAGCAGAAGATCATGCTCCAAAGAGAACCTACTCAGCAGCTGGTCGACTGGAGTGCCATGCATGTTGTGCGCCTTTCCTATTTTATGACACTTTACTTCAAATCTGATATATTTCTGGAGAGGCATGTGTGTAGTGGTATCTTTGTCCCCAAAGATGCCCTTAGCATGGCTATGCGTTATGCGGATAGTGTACTGGCTACAAGGGATTTCTCTGTTGATGGTAATGTTGCTAGTGTGTCTGCATTATTCCCTGCTGTAGAAGGTATGCCATCTTATGCAACGTTTGAAGCTAATTTCCAACTCGGATGGGCTCACGTCCGAAAAAACATGCACCCAGGCTTCAGCAGCAGTGTAGAAGAGTTCATCCACGACTGTTGGCAAGAGGGTGTAGCAAGCCGCGTAAAAGTGTCGGCAGAAGCAGTAGTAGCACGCCTTGCAGAAGAATACACATCAAGAAAGATTCGATTGGCCGAGCTTCCTGTCGTGGGGCAAGTGCGTGGCTCCTATCAGTCAATTGGCCAGCGTAAAATTGCGAACGATGCAGGTGAAAATTCTACACTCGTTAGAAAGAGGCGGGGCCAAGCATTGACGGACGCGAACGCATGCAGACAAGCAAAGAAGCGACGGGTATAGCATGCCTATCTTGACTGCAATGTTAATTTTTCATTTGTGCACTGCATTTTTATTTGGTTTATTACATTTGTGTCAAGGTTTAACAGGATAAGAATGCGTATGAAAAAAGTGTACCTGGCGAACCAACTTACCTGAACCCATTTTCTTACAATAATCACCATATTTGTTCGAATGCAACCTGTCACGAAATACATGCAGTATTGTACCTCAAAATGGTCAAATATACGAATCCTTGCAAATCCGAGAATCGTATTAAAACAGAGGGAATTAATCACTATTTGCAAAGCCCCAAAATTTGACGATTTTCCCCGCTTTTCTCGTGGATGCGGTGTTAAATGTGAATCAAGTTGTGAGGTTTACGACGCATGCGCGTCTGGATTCACGCCACGTGATGACCATTTTTCGTCGCGAGTCGGTAAGTATAGTCTCAGTAATACCTCACAAAATGTTAATTTGTGCGATTTTCAGGATCTGATGACCACTGTACTGCGGAACACCACTACATCTTCTACCGCTAGTCAAGTAGGAGCCATGCAGCTTATAGGAAAATGTCGTGGGTGCGCTACGCCAGGTGAGTTACTGTAAGCTTTGCTTGTCAGGAAATCTGAAAAAGATTATTGGGAAGTCATTCTAGTGGTGTTTTTTGGCTAGTAAGAACCGCTACGCATCATCACCCGGTAAGCTTTTTTTAACTACGTCAACTAAGTGTTTGTGCGGTACCATGTTTGTTCATAACCTTCTTAGACTGACCTTTACGACTGTTGGTCGACATAACTTCAGGAACCGAATAATGGTGCTTTGTACTGTAGGCGGAAAAGTTGGTTTCCTGGTGTTTCACTAGCGGTAGAAGATGTAGTGGTGTTCCGCAGTACAGTGGTCATCAGATCCTGAAAATCGCACAAATTAACATTTTGTGAGGTATTACTGAGACTATACTTACCGACTCGCGACGAAAAATGGTCATCACGTGGCGTGAATCCAGACGCGCATGCGTCGTAAACCTCACAACTTGATTCACATTTAACACCGCATCCACGAGAAAAGCGGGGAAAATCGTCAAATTTTGGGGCTTTGCAAATAGTGATTAATTCCCTCTGTTTTAATACGATTCTCGGATTTGCAAGGATTCGTATATTTGACCATTTTGAGGTACAATACTGCATGTATTTCGTGACAGGTTGCATTCGAACAAATATGGTGATTATTGTAAGAAAATGGGTTCAGGTAAGTTGGTTCGCCAGGTACACTTTTTTCATACGCATTCTTATCCTGTTAAACCTTGACACAAATGTAATAAACCAAATAAAAATGCAGTGCACAAATGAAAAATTAACATTGCAGTCAAGATAGGCATGCTATACCCGTCGCTTCTTTGCTTGTCTGCATGCGTTCGCGTCCGTCAATGCTTGGCCCCGCCTCTTTCTAACGAGTGTAGAATTTTCACCTGCATCGTTCGCAATTTTACGCTGGCCAATTGACTGATAGGAGCCACGCACTTGCCCCACGACAGGAAGCTCGGCCAATCGAATCTTTCTTGATGTGTATTCTTCTGCAAGGCGTGCTACTACTGCTTCTGCCGACACTTTTACGCGGCTTGCTACACCCTCTTGCCAACAGTCGTGGATGAACTCTTCTACACTGCTGCTGAAGCCTGGGTGCATGTTTTTTCGGACGTGAGCCCATCCGAGTTGGAAATTAGCTTCAAACGTTGCATAAGATGGCATACCTTCTACAGCAGGGAATAATGCAGACACACTAGCAACATTACCATCAACAGAGAAATCCCTTGTAGCCAGTACACTATCCGCATAACGCATAGCCATGCTAAGGGCATCTTTGGGGACAAAGATACCACTACACACATGCCTCTCCAGAAATATATCAGATTTGAAGTAAAGTGTCATAAAATAGGAAAGGCGCACAACATGCATGGCACTCCAGTCGACCAGCTGCTGAGTAGGTTCTCTTTGGAGCATGATCTTCTGCTAGATCCAGAGTGTAGTATGGGCTATGAGATGTTGTGCAGTATCCATCAGCAATACAACCTTGAATGGTACTACAATTATCCAGTTGAGCCTTGACACTATCAACAAATTCTTGCTGCTTCTCAGGTATTCCAAATGCATCAGAAAATTCGCTCATAGTGTGTGAATTCTTATATGCTTTAAACTGACACCTCTCTTCACTGGTCACATTACATTCATGCTCTTTACCTCTTTGATCATTGAATTCATACTGAGTTAGTACACCTTTTCTGACATGGTGGGCATAACCGTAGGAGATAAAATCAAACACTAGACCCTTTTGACGTAGAATTTCATCTCGCTGTTCTTGGTCAGTGTCAGTGACTGGGACCACTATGTCAATGATTTTGTCCACTATCTCAAAGTTGTCCAAATGAAAGTTAACTTTTATGTAATCTATACCTGCCCTTGCAGACTGTTTCTTGCCACAACCACCTGTGATGTGATGTACAATGGTAAAAAAGAGGGACTTCCCAATGACCTTATGAGCAGCACTGGCTCTTTGTGCATATAGGCTGTACATTGATGCAATGTCTCGCTTAAGGACAAGTGATTTCATTGCAGCCCAGTGATTGAGAACACTCCATTGTTTATTCAAGGCCTTTCTAGGTACCCAAGCTAGCCTGGCTACATTTTCATCTGAGTACACAAAATCTACCAAGCTCTCAACCACATTATCCTCTACACGAGAAATTGATTTAGTATACCGTTGCAAAGGAAGGCCACGACTAAGATACGCTGCATCTACTTGTGCCTGGAACTTCAATTCTCCTGCAGTTGTTTCCCCCATGCAGAGATCATTTATCCAGAAATGGGTTGGCATCTTACCCAATGGACTAAGGAAAAACCTTGCATTCATGGTTACATAGCCAAAAACTTGTACATGCTTCTGCAAAACACATACATGTACATGTAGGGATAATACATTGTAGTTGCACCAATAAACATGTACACATAATAGTTTATTGTGGCAGTGGTGCAGTGGATAGCAATTTAAAATACTCTTGTGGAATGCCCTATAGCGGGGGGGGGGGGGGGGGGGGGGGGGGCGTATGTGCACTTTAAACAATCCACACCCCCACCCTCTTTATAATTCCTACATGCACACATGTCACATTCCCATTTCTGGTTTAACAGTTATCAAACATTTGATTATTATAAGGAAGTGGTTTCTGTAGGGGGGGGGGTGCATTGTGTGACTGGTGATGACGGATGGCCCAATGCTGATGCAGCATTTGGCACCTATTTGATGACACTGATATGGTGCTCTAGATGCCAATAAATGTATTTTATGTTATTTATAATCCCACCCCCACCCCCCTCCCCATGCCTCATGTTTGCTGAGCACATGTAACCTACAAGATGGAGGACAATGTCCAGGAGATGCTCCATGATGTACTTGCATTCCCGTGGATTGCAGGACATAATGATGCTATGAGCCTCCACTGTGTCACCCTCACAGGTCTGAGGGATGGGGGAGAGTGGGGGGAGATAATGGATCATGATGCTGTTCCAACTCGCTCATCATTACCCACCCTTGCATCTTCAACGGCTATCAGCTCATTTTGCAACTCAAGAATGTTCTGTTGTACATACTCAATGTTTGCTGTCACTGAGTCCAAGTCCTCCTCATGACCTCCTCAGAATCCTGTTGGGAGGGGAGAGGAGGGAGGGCATGACAAGGTACACATAGAGACATGTAAGTGTGCATAGCATTAAGCACACCACTAACCCGAAATAACCACACCCGTCAGAGTGACAAGACCCATAGATTCGAAGATCATAAAGGTGGGGCCTCTGAACAACTAGCCTTGCGTCACCCCTTTGTAGCAGCAGCGACAGCAATGCTTTTTACGCATGTGTTATCTGAGCACATTGCTTTCAATTTTAGGCATTAGAAAAACTAGCCGATTGTGTACGCACATACCTTCATTGAATACATCATGTGCGCAGTGCCTGTGTCGCGGTGACTGCATTTATCGGAAGTTTCGTTAGAAACTTCCATATAGGATTTGACCCCGACTATGAATGTCATTAAAAAAGCGACCCGTCTGTAACAACACTCCCGACGATCGGATTGTGTAGCTTGTTTTAGCAATCGATCTAGAAGTCAAAAATGAGTAGTTTCGTTTTTGTTTCATGTCGCTGAACCGCGTGGTTGTTGAGAACAAGAGTGTACTGCCCGTCCTCGTACCCAGTCTCGGAACAAGGGGCGGGTCGTCTTCTTTTTCTCCTTCTCCTCCTTCTTGGCAACGCATAACTCAGGACAGGAACATTTCTAAGCGATGAAATTTTCACCAATAGCTTCAGAATCGGCTGGAGGACTCGCTTTTATATAATATATGAAAAAAAAATTAAGAAAACAAGTAAATAAAAACATTCTCTACGAGAAAGTTGGTGGGATATAGGATTTGATTATGACATTGGTGGTGTAAAAAGCAAGGAAACAAGGTCTTATCAGAAGGGAAAATGTCATAGTCCTATATTTAGCACACAAACAACACATACCCTAGAAATGTGCTAAATATAGGACTATGACATTTTCCCTTCTGATAAGACCTTGTTTCCTTGCTTTTTACACCACCAATGTCATAATCAAATCCTATATCACACCAACTTTCTCGTAGAGAATGTTTTTATTTACTTGTAGACTATCGAATTCAAATTTTATAAACGCTTGGAGAAGGTTAAATGTGCGTTTAATATTTCCGTATGGGTTGGACGGTGAAGTTTAAAAAATATCATGACTACGTTAATCGTGAGTGCACGCTTTGTGATATGCACGGATGCATGTCTGAATGTGTAATTTGTAATCACCCACGTGCGGACGGCCGAATTGCTGTGTTGGTGGCATATAGGATTGGAATAATGGTGTAAAAAGGAAACAAGGGTCTAATAAGAAGGGGAAATGTATAATAGTCCTATATTTTGCCCATTTGTAGGACATTGTTTGTGTGCGAAATATAGGACTATTATAATTTCCCCTTCTTAATAGACCCTTGTTTCCTTCCTTTCTATACCACTATTCCAATCCTATATGCCACCAACTTTCTCATAGAGAATGTTTTTATTACTTGTTTCATCTGTTTTTTAACTTCTGATAATACCATGGTGTCCAATTGGGCTGCAAGAATATATAGTTGCAGCAGACCGTCCCCAAATATGAAGATGGTGTATTAGGATCCCCGAATGGTGTGTAATTGTGGAGGTGGAAGTGGGGGTTGCATGTAGTGGTGGAGCAGGAGGGGTATACTGTGTGGAGGGGGGTCCTAGAGAGGCAGTGTCCCGATGTGGAAGTGCAACATCCAAGGAAAGAGGGGTACCCTGATGAGGAGGAGTAATGGGTCTTGTAGTGGTGTGGATGTCCCAACATGAGGGGAACTTGATGAAGCTAGCAGCCGGGTGTCCACTGGTGGAAGTCCAATGGACACTATTACAGTACAGCTTGCACAGCTTTTCCATTATACTCCTGGGTTCATACAGGGAGTAGCTATAGGAAATGATTGCAGTCATTAAAAATACATTTTAGCCACAGGTATATGTAACTCAAATAGCAGTGTCACCAGCATGCATACCAGGTGTTAACAAGGCATGCACAGACTTGCATGTGAAGCCTTACACATGTACATCAGATAATTAACCTCCCTTACTACAACTATAGATTATTTAGAGAGGGATTTGAAGCACTTCATACCTCTGTACTCCGTGATACGGTAAGAACTATCCCTTACGCAATCCACATCCATGTGGGCTTGAAACGAATTACGCAGTGGGATGCAGCACAGACCAAGCTACACGAACATGGTTTCATAGGATGGCAGAGATCAAGGGATAGTTCTCAGTATCACTACAGGTATAAGCTACAAATACAAAAACACGCATCACCAATAATAATACGTTACGCTAAATACGAATTACACAGTGGGATGCGGCTAAGACCAAGCTACACGAACATGCCTCTTAAAAAAAAATAGTTGCATAGGATGGCAGAGATCAAGGGATAGTTCTTACCGTATCATGGAGTGCCACTATAGAAGGATGTTCTCACGTGATGTGCTTCCAATCCAATCTACAACGTGAACCCACGCGCGAATTGATAAAAGCGAGGTTCATATATGCCATTGACAGGGGCGGATGCAGGAATTTTCGAAGGGGGTTCACCAGAGGGGGTGGGTGCGAGAGGGGCATGTGCCCCCTCCCGCGTGAAGCGCGGAAGCTTTTGAATTCATAAATTAGACGGGCTGGCATTGCATGCAAAATTAACTACTTTTCATACACACGAACATGTACAGGTTTTTTTTAAATCCAAATATTGATATAACTCGATTATCATGTAAGTATGCTGGCAAAGGTGCCATGAATGCTACATATGTGCCGGACCTTAAGTGTGTAAAATTAATGCGCATGCATGCATGCGCATCACGATCATTTACGGTGTTACATTATGATTATACATATATACATGTCAGTATAGTCATAAAATTGCGACAAAATGATTTTAAAAATCCCTTTGAGTTACTTGTCTTTGTGATAAAGAGTAGAGAAGAGACGTCGTGTTGCTTCCGAATGAACTCTTCTACTACAGCACGCGACTATCGATCTGCACATCATAATGGATATGCATCAGACACAATGATGACAACCACTCTTCACCCATACATGAACGAAAAACAGTTTTCACCCTTCGAAATGCAGAGAATGAACGCTCTGCCTCACAGCTTGTAACAGGAAGAACACATCCTAGCTGTAGCAAATGATGAACATTGGGAAACAACACAAAGTTAAAGCCCCAGAAGAGTATCGGGTATCTTGGTGCTGCACCTCAACCACCTATCCCTCCAAATTTGAAGCTTTAAAAAGAGGCTTTCATATCTTGGCAGTTCGATTTCATAAAGTTTTAAATCATTGACTACAGATTTCAAGACACTGTCATCACAGAGAAGGGGCAAGTCTTAAGAGATCTCTAATACTTATACCTTAGAATCTTCAGAGAAACGACTTCTTAACTGCATTAAGACTTCATCGCAGAATGGAACCATAATTGCAATTTTGTAGTATTCCTTAGGACTATTTGCTTGGTGATTGGATCTGTTCTGCTGCTGTCCAACTACTCGAGGTTGCTTTTCTTCGCCACCAGTGCATCTCGTAATATGAATTAAGAATTTCTTCGTACCAACTTTCATATCTCTCATCAATGCCTCTACGCATGGTCTTAACATCTTTGACCACACTTTCAACATCACAGAATGCTTCATACATGTATATATCCAGATCTCGCTTTTGAAGCTTGGATGTTATACCACGTAAAGGCATCAAAATGTTTTTCAGTGCAACAATACAAACAGAAAACTCGAAATTCCTAAATGAGGCTAAAATACCTTGCGCTCTAGTTTTAGCGTCAGAGTCCCAACTCCAGCTATCTGTGCAGCCTTCATAATCTTCATTATTAGTGTAAAAGTGAGGTGAGATAATCAGTTCACATACTGTGACTACTGATTCCGCTAAAAAAAAAGCAATGCTTTGAAATTTCCTTTGTTAGTACTTTCATTGGCAGTACTATCATCCCGGTGGCCTCTAAGTGCAATTCCTTGCTTACCACAGTACACTAAACAATCAGCAATGCTTTCTAAAGCTGCTTTGTTAAAAGAGAATTCACTTTCTTGCTGTTGAAGCATCCGTACATCAATCAAACACCCCCCCCCCCCCACCCCCCATGTATCCGCCACTGCTCCTGCGCGAAGCGCGGACGCTTTTTGTTGCTGTACCTTCAAATTGCAATTTAAAACGCTATATTGCGCAACTATGAATATATAATTAGACAAACGAAAGGGGGGGGCACGTGCCCCCGGTGCCCCCGGTGCCCCCCCCCCCGGATCCGCCACTGATTGATCTTACCTTTTTGATGGTAGTTCTAAGGCCCTACGGCAATGCGTCATCTTAGGAGCAAGCTTTGCGACTGGTCCGGGTCTCGTGTTGAATTCGCTTAGCAAATCGGACAGTTTTTATATACATGTACATAGCCAGTGGAGCCCCCAGCAACTGCCTAAATAGACTTTTAGTCTGTAAAGTAAGGGGGCTTGTCCAAATTATGTTTGGAAAAATTAGTGTCATTGTGACATTAGGGGGGGGAGGGGGGAGAGGCTGTGACGTTAAGAAAAATTTTATTGTCCGCAAGTATTGTTTTATAATACGGAACATCTAGTTAGCTGCAGCATTGACTCCAGTGGCAGCAGTTACGTCTATTCAGACTACACTGCACATTGAGTAATCAGTGGCGGATCTACCATAGCGTTGGGGGGGGGGGGCGGCCGCCCCCCCATCGATATAAAATGCCGCCCCTATTATTAAACACACTACGACGTACAAATAAAAGCTACGCGTGCCACAGTGTTTCCACATAGCGGTGATCAATGTAATCCACTCACAGCTGTCAGGAATCGTGTCTAGGTATGGGAGTCAACGGGACTACGGTTAAAATAGTTATTGTTATTTGTTAAATCTTTATTATGAATTATCAGATCCTGAACGATAATTGATAATAAAACCCCACTCTCTCAGGCCATATCAGCCTTGAGGCCTTTGATCATGACATCCGAGCTACCTTCTCCAAGTGCACAGCAGTGGACACCTCCAATCAGGCCTGGCAACAGGCAGAATTCAGCTTAGGCAGGGGTGGCCTGGGCATGCGCTCCCTGAGTCGGCATTCACCAGCTGCTTACATCGCCTCTCTGAGCTCCTCTGGTGCAGGTCCATTGTCCCAAGGACACCTTATCCATGCAGTTGAGTTGTTTAACTCACTTGTACCTTTATCTGAGGCGGTCAGCATAGAGGAGGTGTTTATATCCCCTTTCCATCAAAAGGTGCTATCCTGCAAGATTGACAACCATCTGTTTAATACACTCTATGAGCAATCTTCTGCCGCAAATAGAGCACGCCTTCTCTCTGTCTCCTCCCCTCACGCTGCATCTTGGGTGTCAGTCATTCCCTCCGAGGGGCTAGGCCTTCATCTCCAGCCTTCAGAGTTCCAGGTGGCCATTAAGTGGTGGCTGGGCCTAGACACCTCATGTGGCTCAATTTGTCCTCTGTGTCCTGGGAAAGTACTTGATCCCCTTGGCCATCATGCACTCACCTGCAAGCGTGGTGGAGATGTAGTAACCCGCCACAATAAACTACGTGACACCCTTACTGAGACCTGTCGCAGGGCCCACCTGAGTGTTAAGGTGGAGGCAGGAAGTAACCTCTCCAAAGACCATAGCCACACTCGCCCTGCAGACATCCTAATACCCAACTGGTCTTTGGGTAAGCCAGCAGCCTTTGACTTGTCTGTGACGTCACCGCTTAACTCAAATATTTTACTTGAAGCGGGATTCGGAGCAGGTCAGGCTGCCAGAGCTACCGAGGAAGGAAGCATGAAGAAAATGATGCCAAATGCAAGGAGCTAGGTGGGTTTGCGTCCCCATGGTGGTTGAGGCATATGGTGCTTGGGGGACAGAAGCAATGGAGTCTTTTCTCTTCTGGCTTCTCGCCTTGCAACTAGCTCCAACAGGGCTAAGGCTGAGGTCCTAGCTGCCTTATATGGGAGGCTGAACCTCAACCTAGTTAGAGCCAATGCCACAGCCATCCTCTCCAGGTGTTTTGTCCCTGTCTAGTACCTATAGTAGGGTGCATTTAATTACCTTACTGCTGTATATTCGTGTATTTCTTAATAATGTTGTTAATAAAAATAAAAGTCCCGACAAATTAATTGGCAATTGATTGTTCATCACACGATGTCATCAAAGCGATCCAAAGGTTCAGGAGCAGACCCAGTGTGTGGAAGGTAGGGGGACGGAGGGCGGGGGGGGGAGAAGAGCGCGCTCCAAAATATGCCGCCCCTCCAATATAACCGCCCCCCCCCCCCCCCCCCCCCCCCCCATTGCCTTATTCCTGCATCCGCCACTGTGAGTAATGTTTCATGGTACTAATCTAACAAAAACGCTATGACGCTTAGAGGGGGGGGGGGGGGGGGGGGGGTTAATATGTTAACGTCACAATGACGCTAATTTTTCCAAACATACACCACCAGGAAAGTTAATTTTGTATCAAATATGTAATACATATTTGAAACATTCATCTCTGCAAGCGTATACAGTACATAATTGTATCAGATATGTGTATTTGTAACATATTAGCAAAACATATTTGATACATATCTGCTTGCTACGATCGATGTTTCAAATATGTTTTTTGCTATGATACAATTATGAGTTATGATACAAATTTGAACTTTCCTGGGTGTGTAGTTTGGACAAGCCCCCTAAATAAATAAATCATTACCAATAATTTTCTGGACTCACAGTGAGAGGTGGCTGTTGCGCTCATAGGTCTTCTACTTTTCTGGTTCAGCCTCATAGCTGTCACACTCATAGGCCTTCTTCTTTTCTGGGTCAGCCTCGTAGCTGTCGCGCTCATAGACCATCTTTTCAGGATCAATCTTACAGCTGTCGTGCTCATAGACCTTGATTAGCCTAGCTTGTAGCTGACGCACTCATAATTCTGGATCAGCCTTGTAGCTGCATCAAGAGCGCTGCTGAGTCCATTGCGTGGTTTTGGACTTCTAGAGCTCTTTCATGGTCACATGACAAAAAGCAATTAATCACGTAAATGTAATGACGTTATCGTGTCCGCCATATTGGTGCTCGGCTGAAATGGGAGTCTGCGTTGTCGACCAGTGTTTGACCAATTCTATGGTAGGCAAGGGCACAAGATTGTACGGGATACCTAAAGTAAGAGCCCAGTATGGTGAATATGAGCTAGAATTGTCACAGGGACGAAGGAACGGCTTCCTGGCTGCAATCGGTCGTAAAGACTCGGCGTCACTTCATAACGCTCGGATATGTTCCCTGCCCTTCATCAAGGGTAAACCAGCGCAGTCACTGTATAGTGAATTAGTCCCAGATTGGCTGCCTTCACTGAATCTTCCGGGTATATGTAAGAAAAGCCCAAGTAACAGCGACATTGAACGGCTCCTTAGGTACTCGAAAAGACGGCGCGCAGCTACTAAGCGAGAAAAAAATGCGAATAAAAAGTGCAGTGTACCAGGAGTTGCGGCAAAGTCAAAGGCTGTGGATAGTGAGCTGAATGAAAGTAGCGGGGGTATGTCCACCGAGACGATGTGCGTTTGTAGTATGTCTTTCACCCATCCACTAACAAACTGGTTATAAGCCTCCAGAGATTTATGGGCTTTGAACTGTTTGCTAGTTATAAAACTGGTCTGCAATAATAAATACGATACCAAATCGCATCCACTAACTGGTGGTACAACGTCCGATTTTTCTCCAACGAAGTCAGATGAGAACGGATCTAACCCACCAATGCTTTCGATTTTATCCATATATCGAGTCTTTGCATCTGGAGGCAAGCTATCTGCATACAAAGACAGCTTTGACATGCTTTACGTTTAAAAGAGTGGAATACCCGAGCACCAATATGGCGGATAATTGATTACGTCAACTAATATATCACATGATTGCTGCTACGGATCACGCGATGAAAGAGCCATCTCGCCTTGTTAAACTGGTAACTATTTCATAACGCGTAGGTGTGACTTACCGTATGTCGGTGAATAGCATAGTAGATGTATGGTCAGGGTACGAGATTTTTTGTTTATGCAGCCCGAGCTGCAGCCGTATATACCATATTAGGACTACTCCCTTTTTAATTTCGCCCGATGCGTCATGCATGTTTCTGACCCCTAAAGATAAAATCCGGATATATGCTGAAGCGATTGATGCTGTTGGCGCTCGTGGACAACGTTTCTAGCTCGAGTTTATCATGGCGGAAGGATAGAGAAGAAGCAGGAGGAGGAGGAGGGGAGAGGAGGGGAGGGGGAGGGGGAGGGGAGGGGGAGGAGGAGGAGAAGAAGAAAAATGGCGTTGAATAACGGTTGGACCGGGTACGAGACGTGGGCACGAGTATTTTTGTTCTCTAAAAGCGCGTGCTGTTGGGACACAGAAACTGAACCAACGCAAAACTGTTCGTATTCGTGTCATCGTTCGATAGCGACAAAGAGGGAAATGATCCGATTCACCGTCGTCCCTCCAGACGCGAGTCACGTTTTTTAAAATGACTTCATTATATGGCATCAATCCTATATGGAACCTACTTCCGCAGGTTCCGATTGCCATTATTATTTAGGAATGTGAGGGGTTTCCAAAATTCCATAGGAGAAATGGCTGTGCTAAGGGATGCCTATTTTCCTATAGGGATGCTGAGTTTCTTAGGAAAATTGGAGTGGGGGTGCCAAAATTCCAAGGAATAATGGCTAGACTAAGGGATGCCTATTTTCCTAAAGGAATGCTGAGTTTCGTAGGAAAATTGGAGCGGGGGTGCCAAAATTCCTAGGAAAAATGGCTATACTAAGGCTTAGGGATGCCTATTTTCCTAAAGGAATGCTGAGTTTCGTAGGAAAATTGGAGTGGGGCTGCCAAAATTCATAGGAAAAATGGCACGGGGGTGCAAATTTTTTAGGGATTCTATTTTTCCTGTGACTAGCCTATTTCAGTCGAAAATTGCTACCTAGAGAGCAGCGATATGCTCCGATCGAAAAGGAGTGCCGAGCAATTAACTTGGCCATTCAGAACTTTTGAGTGTACGTAACTGGACGTCATATTTCACCGTGCACACCGACCGTCAAGCCTTACAGTGGCTAAATCAAATGAAAGACAACAATGCTAGTCTGACAAGATGGTATCTATTTTTGCAACAATTTGATTCACAGTTAAACACCGACTGGACTAGGCAAATGGAAATGCCGATGCTTTGTCTTTGAGGACCGTTGGACGCCAATGTGACAACCCTCGACTTGTCACCAGATAAGGGGGAGTAGTTGTGATGGTCTGGGGACCTCACGAAATTACGTCAGCTGGGAACCGGCTCCCATTTGTGTGCAGCACCCCTTATAGCTCGCGCTAGCCGTTGCATTGTTCTTTTGTATTTAGAATGTATTTTATACCCGTGCATGCATGTGTGACAAGAGTATGTTCTTTTGGTTGAATTTTCTAGCGGGGGAAACTGGCGGTACTGCGTACTGGAGTCTCTTCCTTCACGCTCTACCTTTAGTGCTTTAATTTGTGAACATGGCTCCCAACAAATGCACCCCCAAAATACCCTGCAAAGCACTACATACATGTATAGTAGGAACGCTCTTATTGTGTTCGCTGAAAATTTTATAAGGGGGCGTCTCCAAACTATATTGGAAAAGATAACGTCATCTTGACGTTGGGGGGGTCAAGGCTCGATGGCGTTATGGGGGAGGAGGGGGGTCACAATGACGTTATCTTTGCTAAATAGTTTGGAGACGCCCCCTAATATGACCGTGGTAGGTTTTTTTTGTTTAGAGGTCGTGGTGCCGCGGAATATTTTTGCCCTTGGAATACCGATTTTGCTTACTCAAGTTTGCTGCATGTGGGCAGGCTGGCGATAATTCATCACACAATCAATGGGCCTACATTTATCTTTCCTACTCAAATAACACCCACCGCACTCATGAACTTTTATTAGACCGGTGCATGGTACTCGTCGTTCAGATAGTTCAGGGCATGAAGTTCAGTATTCACGGTCGTAATTCATGAATAATGGATGTAATATATGTACGAACATGTTGTACACAGGAATAGATTAACACATTCAGCAAGTGCCTATAGCTAAGCTCTGCAGAGTGTGTGGCAACGGCTAAAAATGCGCAAACAGCCACATGCATGCAGCTATGATTGCAAAACATTTGCCTCAACGTTTCTGTACCTACTGTAAGCATTCTCACCCGTGCTTTGACAGAGGAGGCATATCACAGGTGTTCTATATAACTCCATTTCAGTGGCAAAGGCATACCAATGAAGAATGCAAGGTGCTGGTATGACATGACTTCATAATGCACACATGCAGTTGTGTGAGAACTTCATGAAAAGTGAAATAGGACATGCGGAACACGTCAACTGTTGGTAGTGGCCTCCAACCAAAGGTCACACCCAATATGCTTATAGCACATCAGTCTTCTTCTCTAATGATAATTGTCTACCCCATGCAGGCCAGAAAAGTTATTCTATTTTGAAGCAGTTGTAATGTCAACTGTGTTCTGGCCTTCCAACCAGTGGAACAGAACATCTGCTAATAACAGAAGTATCAAGTTGGTGCTGGTATTATTAGTGATGAAAGCAAGGGTCATCATCAGAGCAACTTAGTGCATAATTGAGTGGGTAGCAGCAACAAGTGGTGAGAACTGTCCTACACTATCACTTACTCCTGATGAAGAAAGAAAAGTTGCTTTACTTTTGAAGAAGGTCATTGTCCCGAAACAGGGATCATACAGCTTGCTACAGGAGGAACAGTTAGGTTTACAAGGAATAAAAATAAAATTGGTGATGTATGATTTTAGACACCAACTGAATGGAAACAAGGAATTACGGAAATTATACATTCATTAAATATTATATGCCTACATTTGGCAATTTTTTTTTACAGGCTGCTAAATAATGTAGCTATGTAATATATGAATGTATAATTTTCGTAATTCCTTGTTTCTACTCAGTTTGTGTCTACAAATCCTACATCACTACTATTATTATAATGAAATTTTTATGTATTGTTTCCTTCCTTTTTGTTAAGAAAAAAAAAAGTTTGCTATAATATGAATGCTCAAGGAAACATGTACATGCACGTGTTTCCGGTACTAACTGGCCGTTTACTCTGGGGGTAGTAAGGGGAGGGTGCCTGCTAACGCTCCGTTTCATGTAGCCACAATGACTACTGCTTAATAGATCAACCACAAGTTAAGCGGATTCCCAAGCACTTTTACAGCTTCCAAGCCGATAAAATGTGTTGTGGGCTATTACTAATTAACAAAACTAAACTTGCTAACGATAGGTAGTTGACAATTTTTTTTCAAATTTTTTTTGTATACCACTAGAAAGAGCAAAATTTTGCATTTCAACAATATCTTACTTGTTCAATTATGTATCTCCATGCGAGTACCATGTAAATTTAAAGATCAAAATAAAAACGATCGTGTTAAATAATTATATTGTATATTTATCTTGAAAAAAATTTATTTATTTAACAAAAAATAATAATAATAATACCAAAACGTTCTGTCCAGCAGACTTGAAGATCATCAATTCAGGCTGCTCTTCCAATCTCGTCTTTGCCTTCTGGTTCGATAGGAACAAAAGAGCTAAACTATCCGTTTCTTGGTACGCGAGTTATACTAGTACGCGGGTCGCGTTTTTTTAATGATTTCACGACCCGGGTCAATTCCTATATAGGAACTATCGTAGTTCCTAATAAAGTGGTGGTTAGGTATTGATTCCTCTCAAGGTGCCAACTGTCCATTCTGTTCCTCACACTGTCTGGACCCCTTAGGTCATCATGCATTAACATGCAAGTACAGGGGTGATGTAGTCTCCCGCCACAACAGGCTTCGAGATGTGTTTCTGGAGACTTGCAGGCGATCCTGCATTGGTGCCCGTGTTGAAGCAGGGAGCGGTCTTGGGCATGACAAACGTCGTACACGACCTGCTGATGTTCTGGTCCTTGACTGGATGTTAGGCAAGCCAGCTGCATTTGACATTACCGTCACATTGCCGCTTAATCCAAGTACCTTTACTGAAGCGAGTGTGACGGCAGGGTCAGCAGCTTTGGCAGCTGAACAGCGGAAGCATAACGCCAATGATGAGAAATGTTCTGAGCTTGGGTGGAAGCGTGTCCCACTAGCTGTGGAGAGTTATGGGTGTTGGGGGTACAGAAGCTAGGCAGCACCTGGCACGATTGGCTTCTCGTCTTGCTACACGCTACAACATCTCGAAGTCCCGGGCTACCTCCAGTCTGTACGGGCGACTCAACTTGACCCTGGTGAGGGCAAATGTTCGAGCTCTGCTGTCCCGCCCAATGTCCTTTCAAGATACCTGTTAGATAGTGTGTTACATAATAATCCTGTAGGTGCATTTATTCCCAATCGTGTAATGGAACAATGTTTATTACATGAATACACGAATATACAGCAGTAAGGTAATTAAATGCACCCTACTATAGGTACTAGACAGGGACAAAACACCTGGAGAGGATGGCTGTGGCATTGGCTGTAATAATAATATTTTATAATAATATGTACGCGAATGAATGGGATGCGTAAAACAAAAACTGTTCGGGTTGTGTTTCTATTCAATACAGAGATATTTATAAGTGTGCAACCTTAACCAAAACCTTAACACACATAGTCTGACTAGTATTATACATAGAGATGCACTTAACACTGCTGTGATTGTGTGATTTTCATGTATTATAATTAGTCAAAATAACAAAGAAGGTCATTATGATCCGTATGCACACAGTTAAAATTAAGATTCAAACCTGTTAATCATGAAGCAAATCTAGACAGATTAAGTCACTATTAAATAGCTCATTAGCAATGACAATAAATTGATGCCAAAAGTTCACGGATTAAGTCCACCACTTAAGTTAAGGTCACCAGCAATATAATCTGCTAGTAGCCCATATGTTGTAATTGTAACATTATGTGACTATGACTTTTGGAATTTTAGATTTCCCAAAAATGATGTGTCCATTATAGAGTACATTATTTGCATTTACATACCAAACATGTTCAAAGTAAAGGCCATTAAGGGATGAACTGACATAACAGTTAGTATTGTACTTTTCTGAGCCTCAGACAGTTCTGGAAACTCTTTCTCCAAACTTTCTGCAACAGAATGTAATTTCCTTTCAATACCTCTTCTAAAGCTGTCCTCCTTCTTTTGATTCATGCGTTTTTGTCATTGATCCCGTATTTTTGCAAAGTTTTGCTCATGCACTTGGCACGCAGCCTGACTTTCCTAGCTTGTTTTATGTTTTGCATACTTGTTTCTTTAATTCATAATTTTCTTGTTTCAAATTACGTTCTATACTTATAGAAGTTATTTTGAATCTGTGATAAGAATATCTCACTACAACCAGGATTTATTTAATTGCCTCACTTTAGCTGGACAGCTTTCATTTCTTAATAACACATTTTCCTCTGTCAACTTCTTAACCATTGCATTACTTCCCATCATTTCTTTTTTCACACGTCACCATTTAGAATGTAGTTTTTATTCAATTTTTGACTTCCTGCTTACTTTTTTTAAAGATAGCAGTTCTGCATTTTAACAGCAGTAAGTACTCGGAGCTTAGCCTTGAGAGCTTCATTTGAAGTGAGCAATTGCTGTACTGCACTTCTGCTTTTTCCACAATTACTGCAGTCTGATCTAAGCTTAGTTGGCATGGGACAGGAAGTGCTTGGTTGACTGCTGTGTATAGAATGAACTGAAAGTGAAAAGGTTGGATATGTGCATGTACTTTGGGGATTATCAAAATGGAAGTCCAAATGGCACATTTAGATACAAAACAATATCATCCCAAGCTCTAAAAAGGTGCTTCTTCATATCCTTGACAATTTGAAGCAAGCAATGAATAGAAGTGTACAATGCCTTTAGGTTGATTTTTGTATAAGCAAATCTATTATGCTGAAGCAGAAAAATAGTATTTTTAAATAAAATGATCTGTGTTTTCAAGCAGGCTAATACAAAACGCCTAGACCATTAAAGCACCCTTTGGGCACCATCCAAATCTCCTGAAATTCTGTAGTGTAATAAACTTGAACCTATAGTAAATAAAAATTACTATTCTGTGATTGTGCATCAAAAGACAAAGTCAAGATTCATTCGCAAATTACTATAAATTGAATGCGCCTGATATTGTTGGATCGCGAAGTAGCTTGAATTTAGGCAATCGCACTGCATTCTACAACCAATTACCTTCCACGATTGAGCACAAGTAACGGAGCAAGTTTCTACGCTTCTTTGCATACTTAATGAGTAATTACGACAGGTCCTCCATCAGCAACTCCCCCCTGGCCCCACCCCAGGGTCGCCAAAAACAACAAAAACAAAAACAATAGGCACACCCCCCTTTGGTTACCCTTCAGCTTTAAAATGTATGCATCCAGTGACCTGCGCAACATGAGCAGCCATTGCACGGTACATCTCAGATACCACCAGCCCCTCTGAGCACTCAATCAAGTCATGTCCCTCAAGTTGGCCTCCTCAGCAGGCAAGCCTCCTCCTCTCCACTCTCCACAGGTTCCAGGATGGCACCCTCTATACCACTGCCACACCCACCTCTACAATGATCACACACTTATCTCCGGCCCATACACCCATGCAGCAGTACCAGCCCAAGGCCATGTTGGCAACCACATGTCCCCACCATGAGCTTCTGTAATTTCATAGTGCGACTACCATGAAGGGGTCGTGGAGAGTGGTTGGCCCTATACCACAGAACCGACCTGGGACCAAGGGTAACTCTGATTCACACCATCGGTGCAACCAGATGTGCCTCACCATGACGTGGTCAGTGACTTGGGTGGTTGGTCAGAGCAGAAATCCAAAGGATGTTGCCTGCCATTGACGAAGGACAGGAAAATCAGTCTACAAATTAAAGGAACAATCAATGCACGGAGGTGGGGGGGTTGATAGCCAAAAAACTTCAGGTCCTTGATTGGGTGGCTATATAACTGAATGGTTGCCTTCCCAAGAACACCCTTTATATAGTACCTGGAACGAGGACCTGAGGACAATCTGGTTCGGGGATAGGGATGGTTAATAAACAATGTTTAATGTTCTGAGTAGGGCAAATGGAATACCCCAACAGTGTTCCTATGCCCCCTGCCTCACATGGCTTATTTATGGCATGGGAAAAGAATATAATATTGAAAGGAAGCTTTGCCTAGGGTTTAGTCACGCCTGACTCCTTTCTATAATCCTCTGAACTACCTTAACACACACATAAATTATATATACGTACACATACACACTTACAAGCGCACATATATGTACACACAAACCTTGATGGCTTTGGTGAGGTCAACTGTCAATTCTTCTTTAAAGGTGCTATACATATATTTCTGACTGTTACAAAGTCTGGGAGGTAGTACTGTAACCTTGTACATACATGTGCACACATACAGTATATGAATAAATAAAGGGCAACATAGTACAATCCATAAATTCATACACATGTACATGGCACACATGCATGTACACATACACACAGATACACACACACAGCATTTCTAAACAACTGCTCACCCAACAAGCTATGGGTGTCAACAATGCCAGACTTTCTTCAAAGTGAAAGTTATGGAGACTGAAAACAAGAGGTAAACAGATAAATATATCAAATAAACAGTACTAACAAGTTTTTAATAGGATTCCAGCACTCAAACAGACAGCAACCTACATAGGCTACGTGACTGGATAGATATCAGCAAACTGGTTCATCCTAGGGACACTTCCTTCTTCCACAGACCTGCCGCACTGCTCCAGTTTGTGCTTTAGTAGAGAGGTGCTGTGATGGAGGGCACTATCCACATAGGGGAGGCTCCTCTCCACGTCAATGCTCAGTTAAGAGGTTTCCATACATAGTTCCTCTTGACTAGATATGACCAGACATACTCTTCAATACCAGACATACTCCTACATGGTCAGACATATACTCCTATGGTCAAACATAATCCTACATAGTCAGACGTACTCTTACAAGCCAGAAATACTCATGGGGGCACAATCTATTAAATATTAAATCCCCATGGCTGTTGAGAAATATTAAGGTATGGTGCATAGTTAAAGTTAGCACCTATGCATATACATTATCTTTGAAATAAAAGTTACATCCTAACAAAGACCCAACCAAGCATGCTCACAAGTACGCAAAATATACAATGATGCAATCAATATGCAGGATAACTTACCTGTAGCTAGGTGGCAGAGTTTATGAGAGGATGGGAACACTAGAAGTGGTTGGTGGAGGTGATGGAGCCTCTGGTGAAGTATGTGGATCCTCTGGTGAATAGCCCTGTTATTACTGCTGTTGCCAGTGGTGGTTCTGTTGTAGTCAGGGAGGCGGTCAAAAGCCATTCTGATCCATAGAGTCCCGCAAGTGCCCTCCAATGGAAAGGGACTTGAAGACTGCCTATGGGGATTCTCATCCCCAGGGTGGTGGTGGCCACGCCCGCCCTCATAACACCACCATCTAGAGAATGAGGGGGAGTTGGAAGGGTTAGACCGATGATTCCAGAGGTACCATCATCACTACCCCCATAGCCTTGGGGAGTCCCTTTCCTCGTAGGCATGCAGCCTGCTACCCAGACTGCCAAACAGCTCGCCCCTTGGAGCAGACAAGCTTGCCACCTTGCGGGGGCCAGGGAGCGCATTCGGGAAAGGCGGGGACCATCTGCCGACCTGGGACGAAAGAGGTTACTGAAAGGTTCTCCTCCCCCCAGCACTGGGAACTTCATCTTCCTCTCTTCCCCATCCCTCTCCACCTCCTCTTCAACCTCACCCTTCAGGAGGCTGTCGGGTTGGGCCTGGTGAGAGTTCAGGTGGGAGCGCGGGCCGAAGAGATCGTACCCACTGTCCACGCTGTTCTTGAACGTATGCTGCCCCACCCCCATTGCTTTAGAAATACTCATTTATCGAGCTGCTTTGGAGGAGGGAGGAGTCTTCATGTCATACGCACCTCCCCCAAGAGCACACATCATATGCTCTGTTCCCTAACAACAACTGCCCCGCCTTGGTTGCTGGTCCCTGTGGGATTGGGTTGTCTCTGCATTGGCCAGTCTTTTGGTAATGTAGCCATGCGTGCTGTGCTCTTATACCATAGGGATAGGAGACTTGGCACCACAGGATGTCGATACGTAGTTACGTGCAAGGGTGATACTACTTGATTGTGGTACTGATAAGGGCGGAAAAAGCTACATAGCCCAGACTGGGATAATTTTGCGCCAATTTGAAACCTTCGTATGTGGGTAATAAAACAGCCCAAGCTGATGCTACAGCAAACATAGAGCTAAAGTTAATAGAAGAATAACTGTAGCAATATTTAGTCCGTTTTTGAAATGTAATGTTATACAGCGGCGTATAGGAAGGAGTTTAAAAGTGGGGGGGCAAAGTTCGATGGTCATCATGGCGGGAGAGCGATGCCCCTCCCCCAGACAGCTAGGGGAGCACTGTAAGCTTCGGCATTGGGGTCTGGGGCTGTGCCTCAGAAGCCAACGCTATTTGCATCTAACGACGTTACAAAACTACACTAGAATCAGTGCAATTCATTAGCATTTATCTGTAGTATCGCTGGTGTAAAAGTAGGGGGGCATGGCCCCCCCTGCCCCCCCTTTTCCTACGCCACTGTTATAGTCAAAATTTCAATGCGTTTTCCAAGGGTAGCCATATTGGAAGAATCGTAAAGGTTATATACCTAATGCCCATACGAAACAGCCGTGTCATTTAGCATACCCTGTGCGGCGCCCGGCCAGGGCTATTATTCTAATAAACCGAAATCAATAAAACCAAACACAATGCACACAAAGGCTCATTGTTAATTGCCCTTCACCTTTTGTACCGTTGTTTAATTCATTAATCATACAGCCTGTACTCCTTTGCAAGATGCTGACAAAACCTGCGATCCGTTTGCTGTTTTGCGTTGTGGCCCTGTATGTTGCAGCCAGGGGTGTGAACGCGAGGCACGGCCTAGGTAATCCGGATAACCTCATCACGTACGATGAACACTACGTTGATGGACTCACCGCTTACAATGTACAAAAGTATGGTGATACCATCAGACACTTTGGTCTAGCTATGCAGGATTACAACGAGTTAGTGGAGGCCAGACTGCAGTGCTACGCGAAATGTCATAGGAGTAGCATTGCGAAGCCATTGGAATTCTCTACAGATTCAGAGCTGGAGTTTTTTGACGTTGTATTGCATCGCTCCGGCTGCATCGAGAGGTGCAAGGAAGACTTCGTCGGTGCGTACCCATTGAGCGCTGTACCCTACTCAATTTCAGATCTCATGGAGTTAAAGGAAGCGTATAACTACCTTCAAATGGCTTACTATCACGTGAGAATTTTCGTTCCGCATTAATTGATGTTAAAGATTATATAATCCAGTTTGCAGCATTGTGATGGTGGGAATGGAATTCATATCCAGTAGAGTGTTTGGTTCCTAATTATATGTCATAATTCCATGTCTTAGCAGTTTTGATATTCAGAAGCTATCCAATATGAAGGATAGAAACCACATGTATTAATGGCTTCATTAATGGTTATATGTTTCATCCATTGAAAGTTGGAGATTAGGCTCTAGCCCATTTTGCAGCTCAAGACTAGCTATTGACTCATAGTTATCACTCAGGGAGATAGAATATCTAGAATAATAGTAATTAGCCATATTCCACAGCCCCAGTTAGATTCTAATAGCTAGCCTCAAGGTGTGGAATGGGAATGAGGCCTAATGTCCTCTTATTAGTGACCTAAATGAAACAACCATGCCTCAAAAGTCTCTCTAATTAGAAATTAAGGTTTATAATTTGACTTGCTGAACCTATTAATATTTGCAAATAAGTGGTCAATAATTTTGATTGATTGGTTTGAATTTATTACCAAATGAACTGTATGGGCATGGAGTAATGATTAGAGCACACTCACTACATATTTTAGATTGGTTGAGAAATTTGCTGTTTGATTTAATAATATTTTGCACCAGGGAGTGACATTGAGGAAGTATGTGTATGTTGCTATATGCTGGTCAAAATAAGCGGAAATATTTTGGTGAATGCACTAGTAGATATCTACAATATTTCAGCAATGCCTTTCTCTTTTTATATCACTATTTAGAACTTCAAATTTTCAAGTTATAAACAATGTTTGATTATGGACTTAATCCAGTACTGCGTTGAGTTTTTTTAAATTTTATTTTACATGAGATGCATCTATAACAACTTGCATCTTTGTTTAATTCTCAAACTACAAGTTTCTTACAAGCAGTGTCGGTTTGCCAAGCAGAACCCAAGGCTAGTTACTCTGACCTTCTCTGTACACTTCACACCAGTCATTGCAATGAAATACTGCTTTCTTCTACTCCGCCTTCTTATCTTTGCATGTGTCATGTGATTTCCACCCGCTTCGCGGAGGATACATAAATAAAGACCGTTAAAAACACTTTATCCAGTAGAACATATTAAGTAATTGTTAGTATAAGGTTTTTAAATGACTACTAATCAGGGTTTCATCGAGAAAAACCTTAAGGGTGGGCAAAAGCAGAGTTCATACTTTTTAGAGGGGGGCGATTATAAGGCAAAACAGATTACTTTGAGCCTACAGGATATGTCACTTATCTCTTTTAAATGTACATGTACATTGTGTGTATTACATTTACCTTAGTTATGATGCATTTATTAAAGATCACTCCCTAAATACCAAGGGGGGGGCAATATAATGGCCCCCCTCACCCCCCCCCCCCCCCCAATGAAACCCTGACTAATGTACATGTGTTCTTAAACAGCGAATACAAAACTAAGCTTGTTTTGTATGACGCCATTTTTGAATAATTATTGCAGCCTGCTTGTAAGTGCGTTGAGTTTTTAAGGCTGCCACCACATAATTTGCATCATACAAAATGGTGGCTAGTACCAAAATGTTATATTTCATGCAAGAACCATCCACTTGCTTAAAACTAGATACAAATATGTATGTTAAGTATTGCTACTTCTAATGGGTATGCTGCATGCTTTTTAACTCACCTATCATACGAACTGTTTGGAATGTTGCTATGTAAACAAATATGGCTGTAGGGGGGGATGTTGTGATATACATGTATTGTTTAACTCTTTGACTGCCAAGTGCACATTTATGTGCACACATATATAAAACCACTATGTAACGCATGGTTATTCACTTTGTCTCAAAATGCTTCAGGGGCATAGAGCTGCTGTGTTAGTATTTAACGATTCCCTGCCGAGTCATGCCATTTGGTGTACAGCTATATCGTTAATAGAGCATACCTGTTAGGAGTACTTGATTGTAGAAACAAAAGCACAAGAAAACTATGCGTTCATAGGGTTACCTGAAGGTTCAATAAACAGGTTAATGGTACCGTTCGATACGTTGGTTGCTAGGGTGGTTAAGACACCCTTTCTAAAGCTTCCGTTAGTAAACAAAAAGTCAGCATTTTTTTAAGTTACAAAGCTTCCGAAAGTGATGTAAAGATAAGACGCCACGAATACTTCTTGTTAGGAACTAATATTTGTTTTATGGGAAGAATAACTATTTCTAAAAACGCTTCCAAAGCTGTGTCGTGTTTATCGAACTTTCAACCCACACAGAAGGTTAGTAATCCAATTGGTACACTTATAATGGTTATGGGAATGTAGCAGAATCACTGCCCTCCATGAAATTTGTTGAGCCATGCTGATCTGTTGCTCTGTTCAAATGTTACGTGAAACCCGACACCCCACTTAAATAAGGTTAATCAATAAAATTATTTCAGTTGTAACCTGAATAATTATGATTATTAAATCGCGGCAGGAAATTGTTAATTGAAAGAAACGCCGAAACTAACAGCGTCAGGTGTACGCACAATGGAGTCTCTATTGCCTTCACGCCTTACAATAAGCACCTGCTTGTTCTATTAAAACATGGGAGAGTGAAGCCTTTTTAAGAACCTGTACGTTGGAAATAACACCAAGGGATAACACTATCGTATTTTCATCATCTGTTTCATAGTATACTCGATGTACAGCTTCGAATCCCTGACTGCTTGGCTCCGCCTATGTTGAGTGTTCTTGGCAACCGTTCTTTTTCAAGCTAGTGCACCATATATATCAAATTTATATAGTTAATATCTTTAAGTTAGCTAACCGCGAGATTCTTCAAGAATGACGACTACTAAGAAACGGGTAGCCATAATTCAAAACAATGCTGGCAAATAATCAATTAACTATGTCATCCATATTGACACTCAAAGTGTTCATAAGCTAATTGATTACAAACAACCTTCCTATGCTCATACACACGCACTATATCAACCAGATTATGAAGATTCTTTGCTTGCTGTTATCAACTAGATGATGGAAATTATTTGCTTGCTGTTATCACAACAAATGTTAACAAGGGTCAAAATGTACGAATTACGATATATCTTTGATACACTGCATTTATAGAAATATCCAGATGCAGTAAATAACTAGTGACCTAGAGCAACTTACCTAGCTGAAGAAATTTACCTGTGAGCTGCATTTTCATCCCGTGTTTTGAATCTCCAATATTCGCTATCTAAGTTCAGTAGTTATATTAAATAACAATCCACCAAATTTGAATTGCTGCTTTAGTTCACTGTTATGTTGTAACATATATGAATGCATAACTGTTTATATAGTGTCCTTGCGCTAAATGAAGACTGAAATGTATTGAACCACATAACGTAATAATGATGCAATTTCGGACATGAATGTTGATAATAATTATATGTTAACATGAGGCAGCCTTGACAATGACATTCCTATGTCACTTTGAACAACACAAACTTATCAATACCATGATGCTACGTACAGCCAAATGTACGTTCATCCGTTTTTAGAAAAAAAAGCTAGCCATCGATTACATTAGCTTCTGTAACAAGTACTTGTCATACAAACAGCTATTTACTGTTCAAGTGTTGCAAAAAACGTGTACTTTCACTTTCCTTAGCACATAAAAAGTACTGCACAGAGCATAATGGACAGCTCTACTTGCATGCATTTTTTTACGAGTATCAAAGGATTTAAAGCTTAGTTATTTGGGCCCAATCCTAAAGGCTTTGTACTATGTGTCCATAGCATTCAGTGTAACTAGATCTTTTGAATAACCGAACAGCAAAAACGTATTTTTTCTGTGCACCCAGGTGTAAATTTGTAGTACCGGGTGGACACTCAGAACAATTTACATGGCTTGTATTAACATGCGGTAGCATGAAGAATTGTAAGACTCATCCTTTGCTAGCCTATACTGCCCCTTTTGCATAAAATGGTCATTTCTAGTTGAGAACTCGGGCCGCGAGTTCTCATTGGAAATTCAAAGAGTCTATAAGTGCAAAGCAACTTCAAAGTGACACTTGAAGCAAATTAATGTATTCCTTATTGTTTCACTAATGCCGGTTGACGTAAACTGTATAAACATACAGTACCGGTCAAAATAAACTTTACGTAATTTATTGCGGTGTCGCGGTAGAACGTTGGATATTAATAACGGTATGCTATTAGACTCGCAGTCCAATTGGATTGTACGGTTACGCCGTTATCTTCGCGATAATTGGACAGCGTAATAACGGCGTAATCGTAGTTTTGAACGAACATAATTATGGTATCGGAGCACGTTCTATCTCACCTCGAAATCGACGAAGAGCGTAATGAGTTCATTGAGAATGGCGCTGACTAATTCACAATACGCGCTACCTCGGAAAGTCCATCCAATTGATCCTGTAGCCTCATACCGCTTAATAAACCCATGAATACCTTGCCGCGTTGCAACTAATCCTTCTTGCAACAAGCGCTTCTCTATTTCGGGTGCCTTAAGTCCTTTCAAGCGAAAAAAATTATTCTAAGCTTCTTGTAGTACCAGTACACCATTTTCGACGTTTCAACGTTAAACAGGTGGCACCGTTTTTACGGCATCATTGGTGTGTGCCATTTATTTTAAAACGGTGTCATCGTAATTGATTAATCATACCGTACCGTTCATTGTAACGGCGATGTATTATTTTACTGTTTATTTACGTTACAGTCACAACGTAGAACTACACGGTAACGGTCGCACCGTTAAACTGAGACGCCGTAATAAATTACATAAAGTTTATTTTGACCGGTACTGTAGAAGAGTTTTAACTGTTCAAAAAACCGCCATTTTGTAGTGTAACCACCCGCTCATAACACATTCTGTTATAGTTGTTTACTCAATAATAGTAGTTCAAAACAAAGCAGGACCCATAGCCAGTTACTTACCTCTGAGTCCGTACCAGTGTCATTAAAAGGCACAAACGTGTACGGGAAGGTCTAGCCTTTTGTATTGTTTATCACCTAAGAGGGTCGCCACACCCAACAACTCATTAACTAACCAAGCAGCTGGAATATAACTTTCACAGTTTTACTGTTTGTTCAATATACTTAGTACTGATATAAGCTTCAAGTGTGTATCGCTATAGCCATGAAATAAAAATGAGGTTGGAAAGTACAAAAATTATGCCGTAAATATGATTAAAATAATTTGTGCCTGTCCTTAAGTATGCGGAGTACAGTTAGTTGCCTCTGTACCATGTTCATTGCTACAACAAGGTACTAGTTGGAGGGGGGGGGGGGGGGGGGGGAGAGGAGGAAGTCCGAGCCTTTTTGTTTGTGGCCCTGAATTGGGACTTGATCCCCTATAGGGTTGTTACATATCCTGTGGGACTCGGGTTGGACGCTATGCTTTACCTTTAGTGCAAATACTTATATTTGTATGACCTAATATGAAAGTTAGTTTGCCCCCAAAAAACCGCACATGGTTTACGAAATACAACAGTCATGAAAATTAATTATTTTCTACTTTGATGAGTCAGAACTCCCTTCTCACAGAACATGTATATTTGGCATCACTCCCTTAGTGCACTACCCATCTATAATTTGTGTTCATGGATGAGGTGAAAGGGTTAAATCAAAAATGTGTTTATAGCATGGTTTTAAATATTTAAGTCATATGCAGAATGTTATTTATTTTGTAAATGGAAAACATTCATTGTCTCTATGTATTTATGAAATAAAAAGTCAGACTATCAACTAGTTTTGGGAACTACAGAAGGTTAAACACCAAGACATCGTTTTGTTTTATATAGTTTTAGCACTAATTAGAAGTAAGTGTTGTTTAAAAGTCTCAAGTGGTATTTCTTAATAACAATTAGATAAAAATAGGATTTTTTTTGTAAATTGAAAATGCGCATCTTTTATAACTATGAGAATATGGTTCAAGTAAGTGTAAGCCTGCTTGTACTGGTTAGACCAGATTCACCAGAATATAGTTATTTTAATCGGAAGTAAAAAGCACCAACCAGCCAGGCAACTGATGACCACATGCCCTGTACTTGTACCAGTTGATCTGGCGAGCCCGCCAATGCCCCTAGCTGTGTGCTCGTACCGTTGACCAGCCCAACTTTTTTCGCAGTGGCCACCCCGTCGATCATTTGATGAACCAGCGGGACCTTTTGCGCCTTCACACTCACATATGCTTGAGTGTGAAGAGGGTGTGTACGGTGATTTCCACTATTCCATGATGCACGGTATGGGGAAGCATTGTGGCTGCTGATAGTCCCACTAGTTCATCAATTGATGGGGTGGCCACCGCGACAACAGTTGGGGTAGCCAGTACGAACGCTACTTGGGGTGCTTGGCGGGCTGGCCCGATCATCAGCTGAGGGAGCTGCTATGAGTAGATACTTAGACTTTTGAAAAAGTCTAAGTATCAACTAGTTTTGGGAACCACAGAAGGTTAAACACCAAGATGCTGTTTTGTTTTAATTCATGGTTGGTTTTAGCACAAATTAGAAGTAAGTGCTATTCAGAAATGTCTCAAGTGGTATTACATAATACCATCCTCAGCTATCACAACAATTAAATACAGTGTTAGTAAAAATTGATTTTTAGTGTAGTTGAAAACATGCATCCTTTAGAGTCATGAGAACGTTGTTCAGGTAAGTGTAAGCTCCATTATACTGGCTAGACCAGAATGTTTCACTTCGATTGGATATAAAGAATGAGCCACCACGGCGACTGATGAATAGGTGATCATGAATTAAAACAAAATAGCATCTTGGTGTTTAACCTTCTGTGGTTCCCAAAACTAGTTGATACTTAGACTTTTTATTTTGTAAATACATAGAGACAATGAATGTCTTCCATTTACAAATCATCATTCTGCAAATGAAAAACCATGCACCATGTATAAACACATTTATGATTTTACCCTTTTACCTCCATGAACACATATTATGCACCAAGAGAGCATCGATGTGATGCCAAACATAGCCATACATGTTCTGTGCGAAGGGAGTTATGACTTATCAAAGCTGAATAATTAATTATTCATGACTGGTATATTTCGTAAACCATTCGCGTTAATAAATGTTTTTTTTGGGCCAAACTAACTTTCATATTTGGTCAACAAATATGAGTATTTGCACCAAAATCTAAAGCATAGCGTCCAACTCAAGTCCCACAGGATATGGAATGACCCTGTATTGCTTTCAATCCTACCATTGGTGGTAGAAAAATTTTAAAATCAAAATATGCGGCTAGCAACATAAGGACGCATGCTACCTCAGTAACTGTTATGTTCCATAAAAAGACAGCTGAAAGCTCTTGATTCTCAGTATTGAGAAGTACTAGTCCTTAAAACAGCTATCTACCATTTGTGTCAAAACCTTTCACATAGCATGTTCTCTATGTGGTTCAATATGTTTGGCTAGGGTCAATATGACTTTGTATGGGAGCGGGCTTTACATCTTCAGATCATGATGCATTTACTCATAATTATCTTTGGAGGAATGTTACTTTAATCGTTTATGAAGATAATAACTTGAATGGTTTACGAAATATACTTATAATTTTTCCAGATTTATTTCAACTTGGCCGGCTCATAAATTTTCCTTTTTCTGTCTGATACAGACATTTTTGAAGCTGAACTCAAGTGGTATCCATATTTAAGAATCATTTTTGTGGGTGGTAAAAGGGTTAAATAAATATTACATATAAGGCGCTGATTTCAAAATTTAAACGACTTCTGGATTGATACAGAAGTTTTTAAAAATTCAATCATCAAGGGAGGACTAATATTCCGCATTTTTGTTTATAAAAATTTCAGTGTTAGATAACGCCGGATAATCGCATGGGCTTGATGATGTGGCAGCCATACTTTAGTTTTTTTACTCGGCTTATATTACTCAGTGGTGCTAAGTGTGCAATGTACCTAACATACCACAGCTATCAGCACTGAGTTTTATTTGTCTATGATGACTCAGGTGTGTTAAGACTGGCTACACTATATTTGGAATTTGAATTTTCTGCTAATTTAATTATTCCAACATGTCGCTTTTCTGTTTGGGTACTTCTTGTAGCTATTCTCTTTATACCAAATCTTTGTTCAATGATCCCGCAAATTAATTCAATTGATAGTTGTCACAGCAACCTTAGTTGTTTATTGCATCGCGCTCCGAAATATGGGGGAGTTTCTTTACATTTTCGCAAAACCTGGGTGATTTAATATCGTTGTTTGTGGACAAAAACAGTTATATATTGTTTATTTGATACTGGTCTAACTATTGTGGGTGGGCACAACGAAATATAACATCATTTGCATAAGTTGCACAACGAAAATGATGTAATTTTTCGCAGTTCTAATGTTTGTCTGCAAGCGCTTGAAACGGTTAAATAGTGATCAAAAAGCCTAGTATAATGATTAAATGTGGGTATCCCAGAAGTAGAAGAACTGCAGAAACATGCGAAAAACTATTCTTTTATCGCCCGGGTTTTCAATTCTAACATTAAGTCAATTATTTCACCGTGCGTAACCGTTGTCATAGAAACAACATTATATATTAATTACACGTTATCAATCCAAAGTGTATTGGACATTATTAATCTGTGGTAACGTCTGTGTATGAATATTTATGAATAAACGCTTCCTTTGGCAGCCATTTAATTATTTTAAGTGTAGTCAGTCTTAACACACCTGAGGACGCAGCTAATCTAAGTGAACCCGCCTTTGAATGCATTCTATTTAAAGAACGCACTTAGTCCCTGCATTGGAAGAATACTCTACTTGAGTACATCAGCTGGTTCGCCTAAGGGTGCGATCACTGCCTGTTTGCCATCAGCTGGTTCTTCAACTAGTACAGGCGCGATCGCTGATGGTACAGGCACGATCGCTGCTGATTCGCCTTCAGCTGCATTTGGTTCTACCGTCCAGTTCATAATTGCCGCCATTAGAAGAGGGCCTGCTATAGAGTTGTTGGCCATGGCTGGTTGCTTAGTCGACTTACCTGACCAGCACGCCCATTCTTCAAAAAGTTGCACATGTTTTAAAAAATTACTACATGCAGCTGAGAGCAATTTGTAGCCAGTGTTCTGAGCTGCGGTTTGCGATACTTATGTAACACACTTGTGGCGTATGAACAAACACTTACTGCTTAAAAGTTCTGCTTAACATTTAAGATGGCAGACAGTCTTAAAACTCGATGTGGTCCCTAGAGCTTGTCTATACTGAATTATTATTTCATAAAAACATCTTGATGGTCCCTTCAATCCTGAAGTTTTTTTTTCAGTGTATCGATCCGGAAACCATCTCAATTTAGAAATCCGTGAAAAGATGACAATTTAACCTATTCATCACCTGCTAAAGTTATTAATACATATAGATTCTACGTGTATTGAGCTTCAATTTGACGCCCAAGATGTCACTAATGGAAAAGTTATAAGTCTGCCAAGTTGCAAATTTTCTGGAAAAATTAATTATTCTGTGCAGTGTATTTCGTAAACCGTTAAGGTTATTAACATAATAACAGGTTCAAGTAACATTCATCCTTAGATAAACAAATATGAGTAATTGCATCAAGGTCTGAAGATGTGCTTATAATGGAATGACCCGCTAGCCATTATTTTAGTATTGCATCGATGCATGTTATGATGTCACAGTGATCTAGAGCATCAGTTACACGGAATGCTCACTAACGCACAATGGAATAACAAAAAGAGCGTGCAGCTGCCAAGGGATAAAAATTTGGCAGGTAGTTATTTCTTAATAACCACTGTACTTTGATAGTGAACGTCCATGATTGTACACTATTTAAAGTATGTGGCCTATTTCATACAGAAGTATATATTTTTAGGATAGGATATTATTGTAGTACAATTGCTTACCGGTTATTAAGTATTTTGATGTAGCCACTACTGCTTCAACCTATTTCATATGTCTTTTTCTATTTTCATACAGGAAGGCGATGTTAAGCAAGCTGCAAAGGCTGCTGCTACATACAACTACTATAATCCATACAGCATACACACAAAGGCCAACATGAAGTTTTATGAGGGACGGTCAGTTGTTACCAAGGAGGACTTGGAGCCTCTAGAAACAAAGACCTATCGTGACTTGTACATTAAAGGACAGGAGCAATATTTTGCACAAAACTGGAAGGACATGATAGAGACCTTTGAATCTTCCCTACAGGAGTTCCGTAGTGCTCTTCAGGATTGCCATCTCCTCTGTGAAGGCCCTCTTAAGTACAGTAATGCTCATACATTATCATTGGCCATGATATCATCACTGAAGGGTATGCTGAACTGCAAACACAACTGTGTGGAGAAACTAGGCAGATTTAGACAAGACAAACAAGAACATTTTCTGGGTAGTTACTTCCACTATATGCAGTATGGATATTATAATTGTAAGTTTATCTCACGTATCACAGTGGTTTAGGATTATGACATGGGTTATTGGTATCATGTAATAATATAATTTCATAAACAGTATTGTACCTCATTGTAGCAATCCATTTTCTGAATAAACAAATTGACAAAGTTTGTACTAACTTAAATAGATAATTTTCCAGTTTTATTGTATTGCTTTCTGATGGAAAAAAAGTACAAAAAACATAACTATGTGAGTTAATAGCTTTGATCTCCTCTTCTCAATGATCCAATAGTTATAATTACTGCTGTCATATGTGCAATATTAATGTGCTTAAAACACGAAAAAGTTTTGTTGTACCAATTTCACACACTTTTTACACAATTCTAATAAAGGGAGTCAAAATCGCTGATCAATTTGTCTATGTGTTGCCCAAATATCAACTTAGCCAGCTCTAACTGACTTCTTTTTTAGTGCTGCTAATAATGCTCAAACAAGTGGCTAATTTCTAATAATTTTGTTAATAACAGCGAAGGTGCGGGACTGTCTATGTCTGGTTCTTTTAGTTTATGCATGCTGCAAGTATGGAATTGATGCTCTATCACAATGTGTATAAGACAATATTGCCTTTATTCTGTAATGGAGGGTTGCACCGTCTTTGCCCTATATGACAATGAATATATCACCAAAGCATATGCATGTATTTTTGTCTGCAAACCTACATTAAGTACGATTGTACTTATCTCTTGTTTGCATGGAATATATATCTCACTTTGAAGCAGTTGTGTTAAAACAGCACGCTTGCACATTAATGTACTCAAAAAACAATAAAACAATTAAAGTAGCTTGTTTGGCAGAAATGAGAAATACATGCAATTTGCATGCGAGCATGCATAAGTTTTAAGTGATGTGGGCTTTTGTTCACAGTGATATGGGCATCCTTGAAGCTAATAAGTTGGGAAAGCATTACCGATGGCATTGGCTGACCGCATGATCTATAGAGGATTAAGTGAAGTGGAAAAAAGTTGATCCAAAATGCTAGATATGGTAGAGAAAGCTTTCTTTCCTGCCAAGTGCTTAATTCGTACAGGTCAAATCAATCCAATAGTGAGTATTTATATGCATAACGCTCATTTTGCATAACCTTCACTTCTGTCCATACTTATCACCTGATAGCGTGTATTCTATTGAAAGAGTCTATTTATGATAACGCAAGTAACTCTTCTAACAGATTTACCTCAAATCTATTACATCATCCTCATTTTAATGTATTACAGTACTTGATCCATTTGGCTTGATTTTTGTGACGTAAAATGCAATAGGTAATTAATTTTGGTTTGGATTTGTGTGAAGTTCATTTAGTGCTACAAGTTTGAGCTGTTAATTACTTTGCATATACAAATGTGAGATGTGCCCTATTAGGTAAATCTTGCATGATTGATGTGGTTTGTTTGTTAAACTGTTGTAATAATTCATCGTACTAGTTAATGTTACTAGGTTGCATCATTTATATGTTATCAAATAATTATGTATTCATTTATTTATATTAATTTATTTATATTATATACACAGATTTATTTTACCAAAACACAAATGTGTCAATACAACTACTAAACACAATAACAAAACAATATACAAACAATTTCGTTCCATAAATGAAAATCAATATAATTAATGTTTGCCGGATTGAACTAAATTTATTGAACGGCATGTTTAAAGGTGGTTGGCTTCTGTAACTTTCGACTGGAACAACTGATCAATATGGAACCAGAATTTTCATTCAAGGCAATGATTTAGCTACATTGCCATGTCAATTGTAGGGGTGTGTTGATTGGAAGAGCAACCTTCTGTGCGGGTTGGAAGTTCGATAATCAGAACGCTACCCCGATGCTTCATAAAGGATAATAAATGCATGCAACTATTAGGCTTACAAGGCTGTATTTGTGGCACCTAAACTTTCTATAACGTTTGGAAGCTTTGTAGCTGAAAATGCACTCTGTGTTGTTGTTACTAATGACACATTAAAAGGGCGTTACCCATATACGAACCTTAGCAACCAGTTATCGTATGGTACCTGCATTTATCCCTTCACCCATAGATAGTATGATGACCACAGTATTCCGTGCTTTCTTTTCATTAATCAATTCTATCATTAATGCTAAAGGAACAGCTATTAATGATGCAGCTGCTTGCCTAAAGGCATATTCCGGCAGAACACACGTAAATATATACATGCCGATAGGCATAAACCCGAACGAAATCATTAATGGTTTAGAAATATTATGGTTTTAAACCGCTGTGCATATGTGCATATGAAAATACAACATATTTGTGCATCATTGCATGCTGAAACTGATGTTGCACATTGCCCACTACAACAAGCACGTAGAAAGTGGGTGCTATAACATTACAGTTTGGTGTACTTACAATGGAAAACATCATACCTGATTCTAAATTTATTTTCCTAAGGTTCATTTACCAAATTAATTGTTTTTACAGTATTAAATTCAATTATATACTTAATTCTAGTTTCATCTCATTTTCCCTCAGTGAACCAATCATTGGCTGCAGCTGAAGCTTCTGCTACACAAACCAGATTGGAACCTGACAGTGAAGTGGCAAAGAGGAATGGTGTATTTTACCGCCAGCAGAAGGGCATTACTCGAAATGACTTTAATGTTAGAAAGGTAAATATTCTTATCTGGGGAATGAGTAAAATTTAGTTTTTGCTCCTTTCTGAGCATTAGTGGTTTGATTTATTATTACTCATGCATGTGTTATAATTACTACAGGTTGCTAAATTTTAGGTTAGGGGAACCTGAAACTATGTTATGTAACTTACAGTGCGTATTTACAAAAATATATGAACTGAATACGCTATATAAAGGGGCACTACCATGCTGCCTGATATTCAGAGTTTCATTTAAGATATAATAAAAACGATACTTAAGTTTAAATGGTGCAATGACGATGGCATCAGATAAATACTTGAACACAGGGTAAATCATCTGATAAAATATTAGAAGGCTAATTTTGCTTACCTCATGGAATGTGCCATTTATTTCTTACGTTTTAATGTAGGACTACTTTATTACATAATGATAATGTTCAATTTGGTTGTTGAAGATTGCCCACAGCTACTTAGAACAAGAAATGTCAATCATGTGCTGTGAGTTTAATGATTTTTCGCAATTATATTAGCCAGTAATCGCTAAACAGTTGCAATGCAAAGTGGATTATGATTAACTGACGTTCACTTATGATAAATCATCGCTCAGGGAAAATAACTGAATACCGGCCGTAGGTGCATGAATGCGCTACGTATAATAGCCGTGGGCACATAAATTACGTCTTGAACAATAAAAGTGAAAGTTATATTCCAGCTGCCTGGTTAGTTAATGATTTCCTGCTGAGTCACGCGATTTGGTATGCAGCTGTATCGTTAATAGTCTACGATTTAGCATACCTGTTAGGAGTATTGGATTGTAGAAACGAAAGCACAGGAAAACTTTGCGTTCATAGAGCTCTGAAGGTTCAATATACAGGTTAGTGGTACCGTTTGATATGTTGGTTGCTAGGGTGGTTAAGACACCCTTTCTAAGGCTTCCATTAGTAAACAAAAAGTCAGCGTTTGTTTTAAGTAACAAAGCTTCCGAAAGTGATGTAAAGGTAAGACACTACGAATACTTCTTGTTAGGACTAATATTTGTTTTATGAGACGAATGGCTATTTCTAACAAAGCTTTGAAACTGCGTCATGTCTTGAACTTTCAACCCACACGGAAGGTTGGTAGTCCAATTGGTACATACTTATATGGATATGGGAATGTAGCAGAATCACTGCCCTCCATGAAATTTGTTGAGCCATGCTGATCTGTTGCTTTGTTCAAACGTTATGCACGAAACCCGACACACCACTTCAATAAGGCCAATCAATACAATTATTTCAGGCATAATCTTAATAATCATGATTATTAAATCTCGTCAGGAAATCGTTAACAAGTTATTGTTGGGTGTGGCAAACCTCATATGATAAATGAGTCATTCCATATCCCATGAGACTCAAATTGGATGCTATGCTTTAGATTTTTGTGTAAATGCTCATATTTGTTTGACCTAATATGGATGCTACTTTAATACAATACACATAAAAAATTTAATAACGCTAATTGTTTACAATATAACACCATCGTGAATAATTAATGGTTTTCTACTCTGAAGAGTCATAGCTCCCTACTCACAGAATGTGTATGGCTATATTTGGCATCAAATTGATGCTCTCTTAGTGTACAACCGGACTATAATATGTTTTTATGGAAGAGGCAAAAGGGTTAAAGAATAAATGTTTATACAGCACGGTTTTCAATATTTAGGTCACTTGCAGAATGAAACTCCAATTTTTTTTCGTAAACAGAAGCTGTTCTTTGTCCTTACATTTTTCGAAAAAAAAGCCTGAGTATCGGCTAGTTCTGGGAACCACAGAAGGTTAAATGGCAAGACGCCATTTTTAATTTCTTATAATTGATTTTAGCATTAATTAGAAGCAAGTGTTGTTTAGATACGTCTCATGGGTATTACATAATACTGTCCTCAGCTGTCACAACAATTACAAATTATGTTGGTAATAAAAAATGATTTTTAGTAAATCAAAATTGCGCATTTATTGGGAACTATGGGATCGAGGCTTTGGTAAGCGTGCTCATTTTTACTGTTATAAGTGGTTAAAGCTCAACATTTATTTTCATTGGAAGTAAAAAGCAACAACCATCCCAACCAGCCGTTGATGAACCACCAGCGGCCTCTGCTCAGGAACTTATACAGGCACCTGGCGTACCGGTGGTCCCTGAACTTCCGTTAGACGATGACGTACCAGTGGTCCCACCCAACGTAGCCAGCGTACTACCTGAACCTGTTCAGGTGGTTAGCCGGTGGCAGGAGGATCAGCTAAAGGTGCGCCGGCTACCACTGGTACGTCGTCGTCTAAAGGAAGTTCAGGGATCATCTTGTACACCGTCGTCTAAGGGTGCAAGTTCACCAGGGACCACAGCTTCATGAGCAGGTGCCTGTATAAGTTGCTGAGCAGAAGCCCCCAGTGATTCATCGACAGCTGGTTGGGCTGGTTGTTGCTTTTTACTTCCAATGAAAAGAAACGTTGAGCTTTAACCACCTATGACAGGATAAACGAGCATGCTTACCCAAGCCATGATCCCATAGTTCCCAATAAATGCGTAATTTTGATTTACTAAAAATCATTTTTTATTACCAACTCCATTTGTAATTGTTGTGAGAGCTGAGAATAGTATTTGGTGATACCCTTGAGACGTATCTAAACAACACTTCTAATTAGTGCTAAAATCAACCATGAAGAAATTACAAAACGCGTCTTGCCATTGTGGTTCCCAGAACTAGCTGATACTCAGACTTTTTTTTTGTAAAATTGTAAGGATAATGAACAGCTTCTGTTTATGAAAAAAAAAATTGGAGTTTAATTCTACAAGTGACCTAAATATTGAAAACGATGCTGTATAAACCTTTATTCTTTAACCCTTTCGCCTCTTCCAAAAAAACATATCATAGTCGGGTTGTACACTAAAAGAGCATCAATTTGATGTTAAGTATACAGTAGCGGTCAAAAAAAAGTACACATACCGTATGCGTAATGTTTACGTCGCACGCTACGTTCCCAAAGCGCTTTGTTATTCCTACGCAAACGCTACGCTCACGCTTTATCATACCTACGCAAACGCTACGCTTACGCTCAGCAACTGCTACGCTTACGCTTTATCCACATAAATAGATCAAAAGCTGTAATACTATTCTGGCCATGGCGCCCCCACCCCTTTCCCTTTACCCTTTCGCTGCTATCGTACCCAGAAATTATTTTGTGACGGGGCTGGGGGAGGGGGGGGGGGGGGGGGGGGGGCAAAGGGGAGAGGCTACTGCTTTGGGCGTGGCTAACTAATGAAACACGTAATAAAGTGGAGGACGAAGCTCCATGCAGCCGCTATTTAGTACTGTTACTTCGGCACATATTCGTTGCGTTCGCTCATTTTTTGTATCAACATCGTGCTACGTCACCGCTCTTTTAGCTATGTATATTAAGAGTGAGACGGTTGGGGGTGGGGGGGGGGGACAATAAAAAACAGGTGAGCGCACTCATATGGGGCGCACATGCGGTGGGAGGTCGTGCTTTCGAATACTAACACGCGTGATCTTCACAGAGATGGCGGCAAAGAACGCGTATTTTCCTTACGTATAATACCATTCGTTACCTAGCTCTATATATAATAGCTAGCCTGGTGATCACAGTTGCTGTGTGATACTCATATAGCTGATCGTAACACAACCAGGGATAACATCTCTGACGCAGTGTACATGCATGTACCAAGGAAACATGCACGTTCGAACTTCGAACATACTCTGGCGTGCATGCGCAGCCGCGTACATATATGCCGTCCTATTAGCCAGGCCGGACAGTGGTATCGTATGCACAGGTATACATACACCAGGCCACCACCGGGTAACAAAGTTTATTTGGTCAACGTTGTGACGTACTATTCAATGTACATGTATGCAATGAGACAAAACTCCGTTTTGAAAGGGATGGGTGCACGTTTTAAAATTTACATGGTATTTTTTTCTGTATCCTATTTAGGTTTATAAGGGCTCTACTCCCAGTTTTTGATACTAAATTGTGCGCGATTGCCCATAGACGCCATGTACAATAATTTTATTATGGATCGAATCCATGCCCGCAATTGCAGGCCATGTCTTGCACAAAATGGGAGGAGGGGGGGGAGGGGGGAGGAAGGGGGACGATACCTAACAGAAAAAAAGGGAGGGGGAAGAACCTCTTTCATTAACATTTATTGATAGACTCATGCCCCTTGAAATCATAGCAAAGAAAATTTTACTTTAGGGCGTAGTCTCTATAAAACGCTACGTTCCATAAAAACGCTACGTTCCTCAAACGCTACGTTCCCAAAACGCTACGCTAGTCCCACGCAAACTGTACGTCAACGTTTGTTGCGTGCGACGCTAACGCTACGCAAACGTTACGAGTACTTTTATTTGACCGCTACTGTAGCCATAAACGTTCTGTGAGTAGGGAGTTGACTCCTCAAAAATTAATTATTCATGATAGTGTTATATCATAAACCATTCCCATTATTACACTTTTTATTGCGTTAAAGTAGCATCCATATTTGATCAAACAAATATTAGCATTTACACAAAAAATCTAAAGCATAGTGTCCAATTTGAGTCTCACGGGATATGGAATGATCCAAACAATACAAAAGGTGGAGAGACCTTCCCATGCGCATTTGTCCTTTTAACAACACCAGTATGAAGAGCTCAGTGGTAATTGGTCCTGCTATTTTTGAGCAAATAACTAATGGAATGTGGCACAAACCGGTGGCTACATCACAAAATGGCACCGTTTAAAGCATGAACTCTTCTAAGCAGTGTTTTACTGAGAAAATTACGTGTTCTGCTCACTCAGGGAAGTTAAGGTAGCCTAATGGAAGAAAGAACATTTTGACATGATGTGACAATTTATTGAATGATTTGTTCAAGATTTCATCATTATGCCCTGATCGTGACAATGCCAATACAACCAAGTATTTGCAAAGTTTATAGTGTTTTTAAAGGTCTTTGTTCATATATCCTACTCCTGTTTTTTTTTTCATGATACAGATGATTGTGGTATGTATAATTATAATTGATCAATATTCCGTAGGATATGCTCTTATTAGTTGAAAGTTTGGAGTTTGAAAGCAAGTTAAAGCACATTATTGACATGGTATCAAGTGTAGAATTAGATGAATCCGAAAGTGATCAAGCAAAGGCCAGCAGTGAGGCAGGGAATGATGAGCAATTGGTAAGCAGAGTATTATTTAACATCTAACCCACATATATTATCCATTTTATTCATGCAATAGCTTGATGGGGACTTTCAGAAATACCCAATTGGTGTGAGCGATCTTATGGAGGATGAGTCGGAGGTATTTTCTGTTATGCAGTTCAGACATTTTGTGTTAAATGGTTTCCCCTTCTGATGATTAGTTTATCTACAATTATGTATGGCATGAGAACAGCTAAATATGATTACTGATTACAACAATTTAGGAATATGGAGAGTATTAAGTCACCTATTACACAGTAACTGACTGTAATGGCTGTGGTACATTCATTTTCGTAACTCTAATAAACACATTTTGAAGGCTTTCTCCATGCATAGTGGATGGATTGGGGTGAAATTTGCTTCATAACTATTGCTCATTAATTCAAAGCATTTGGCCGAGTCAGTTTTTAAACTCAGGAAAGAGGTGAGATATTATTTTCTCAAGGAGCCATCTTAGTTAGTCTAAGATTAGCATCTCTGTTTTCTTTAACACTAACACAGTGCAGGAGTATGTTTGGTGTATGCCTTACCTAACATTAAAATGCTCATGTCAGGTGATATCGCACACTTTGCTGTACAATGTACTCATTTGTGATAGAGCAAAACATGTATCCATTTTTGTATTTTCACAATGAATTGCATGAAAAATGTGATACAATAATAATATTTATTCAGTGTTGCTACATATGGTGGAGCTCCAAGGTGTTGTTAATGTCCATAGAAACGGTTCTTTTCAGAACCAAACTGGTGAGGCTCAGGGTACATGTCAATTGTGTTACATTTTACTGAGAAATTACAAAAATGGTTACGTGTTCTGCTCACTCAGGGAAGTTAAGGTAGCCTAATGGAAGAAAAACAGTTTGACATGATGTGACAATTTATGGACTGATTTGTTCAAGATTTCATCATTATGACATAATTCATATCAATGACTTTTGATGTAGCGTAAACATATTATTTTTAGCTATTCTTGTCAAGTATTCATACACATTATCATGCCCATGTTACATAGATGGGCATGATAATGAGTATGACAAGAATAGCTAAAAATGGCTAAAAATAATATGTTTACGCTAAATCAAAAGTCATTGATATGAATTATGTCAATATAGGCGACCCCAGCACTTACTGAAGGGAGGGGCCAAACCCACGAAGGGCGCCAAAGGGGGAGGGGCCAACCCCACTAAGGGCGCCAAAGGGTGAGGGCATTATCGATTTTGCAATCTTAGTCATTTGTTAATTGCTATTTGTATGCTCAGATAAGTGTTAGTAGCTATTTTACACATAGTTACATGTAGTAATCATATTGCAACGCTACTGTAAAAATTACTTATACGGGTTGGGAGGGTGCCATAACCAGGGGAGGGGGGGTGCCATGGCCCCCTGGGCCCCCCCCTGGGGCCGCCTATGGTCATAATTATGAAACCTTGAACAAATCAGTCAATAAATTGTCACATCATGTTAAAATGTTTTTTCTTCTATTACTTTTTCTTCCAAATGTTTTTTCTTCCATCAACGAACTTATTTAGAGCGCTTGATTCTAAACATAATATTTTATTTCATTTTCTCATATACGGTTACTACGCAATCCATATTACATGCCTGCACAGTAAAACACTAAATGTTGTAACAATGATTTATTGTTGTCACAAGGATCTAAATGTGCTCCAGGAGGACTGTATGATGAGAATGAACTCATCATTTGATGCACATGACCCCTGTACATGTAGATCTAGGCTTGTGGTTGCTAAATATGCGTTGCCTATATTTGTCTGGACAAGCGGCCGTTACTATTGGTTGCTAGAAATGCGTTGCTATTTATAATCAAATGCACATGTGTGGCGTGGAACATAGTTTATATAGTTTACAGACGTATGTATGTACGTACATGATTTGATTTGAAGCATTGAAACCCAGGCTTGATATATAAATGTAGCCGCTACTGGGTGGGAAAGTTCATATACATCAAATTTAGTGGCCTTAAGGCGTTCATTTCTGTAAATTAAAAAGGGGGGATGAAAATGATGACAGATGAGAGAAATTTTCCGTTTGGCATGTTACACAATGTTCCTATTCCTTGTCTGCATTACGGGTATAGTGGACAAGTTCATGTTTCGTGAAATTTTGACGTCAACATGCCACCATTTAAAGCAGATACTAAGTAGGATTGCCACAAAGGCTGATGTTAAATTAATGCAACCTATAAGCATCAAGTTGTGTTGTGGGTAGACCTGTAAAATATTATTGCACTATCTATGATTGTGTGCAAACTAATCTGAACAATCGTATAATACTTCTATGATGGATATATTCAACCAGTCTTCATCAGCCAAGTTTGACTGAAATGCAACATGTATTAGGATTTTTACACTTTAGAAAAGCTAAAGCTGTAAGATCTGGGAATGAGATACCAATACACCCCTGAGCTGTCACACATGAGCACATATTTTGTACAACAAAGTGTGAGATAACGCCTGAGAGGAGCCTTTTACCGCAGGTCAGGCATATTCCAAGCATAGTTCCAACTCTGCACAGTATTAGTAGCATAACAGAAAATGATGATGCAGACTAGGATTATATCTCCAGCACTTTAATGCCTTACCGTTTCCTGGGTTTAAAAACTGTCTCGGCCAAGCGCTTTGTGTTTACATGCTGTAGTTATGAAGTAAATTTCACCCCAATCCATCCACTTGGCATGAAGAAAGCCTTTAAATGTGTTTATTGGAAAGTGATTATTGAAAATGAATGTATCTTAGCCATTTCAGTCAGTGAACTATTCTAATTTTAATGTGTATGTGTTATTTATTGACAAACAATAACAAAACATCACTTTGCGAACAGATTTTCATTTTGTCTTTTTGTTGATAATTGTTTTTCTAATAAACAAGCTAATGAAAACATTTTTTAGGACATCTATCACGTTATTCACTGTAGTTGACTGGCAAGTTAGTATAGAAGCCAGGTTATAATTTTTTGTGTTGAGCGACTGTAACAATATTCCGTGCACACCAGTAAGCCGCTGCCGGGTTTTTCACCACAAACACGGTTGAAGGTCTCTTGATAACACTTTCCATGCATACTCCATACAACATGCGCATTTTTATACTAGGGAATAACGCATGCCATTGATCCATAATCCCTGGCTTCCCATTTGGTAGGATCGTTCTCTCAGGGCTGCTGTGGAGATATGAAGTTCCCATGTCCACCTCGTTCCCATTCCTTTACACTCCACCCTCCTTCAGCAACAAAGGAGTTTGTTGCCCCATCATGCTCCGTCACCATGCTGACACAAGAGAGTGCATCGGCGTTTCCATTACTGAGGCCAGCTCTGTGCACCACTGAGTAGTTGAAGGGTTGGAGGGCCAGACTCCATCGAGTTAGTCGGGAGTTGCTTTCCTTCAGCTTGTTCAGCCACACCAGTGATCGGTGGTCCGTCTCCACGGTGAATTTCCGGCCTAGGAGATATACTCGGAACGTCTCCATGCCCAGCTTGATGGCTAGACACTCCTTCTCGACCGTGGAGTACCATACTTCCCAAGGGAGTAGCATCCTACTGAAATAAGCAATAGGGTGATCACAACCCAGAGCATCCCGTTGGCTTAACACTGCCCCAACCCCATATTCAGAAGCATCAGTCTGCAGAATAAATGGCTTCTCAAAGTCAGGGTTCGCTAGCACTGGAGTAGAACACTGTAACCTCTTTAGCTCCTGAAATGCTGTCTCGCACTTCGCTGTCCAGGTTACGTCTGTGGGTGCCATTTTTTTCGTCAACTCTGTCAGCGGTAGAGCCACAGCTGCGTAGTTTGGTATAAACCGTCGGTAGTATCCAGTCAGGCCGAGGAACGCTCGAACCTGCGTCTTTGTTTTTGGAGCCTCAAACCGCTTAACGACCAGTACTTTCGACAGTTCAGGTTCCACGCTCCCACTCCTATAACATGCCCCAAATATGTGCACTTTGACATACCAAATTGGCACTTGCTTAGCTTGACCGTCAACCCCGCCCCCACCAGTCTCTCCAGCACACGACGAAGGTGACTCACGTGGTCTGCCCAGGAGCTACTGTAAATGATCAGGTCATCCAGGTAGGCGCTAGCGAAACCATTCATTTCCCGGATCACATGATCCATCAGTCTCTGGAACGTAGCAGGAGCCCCCTGAAGTCCAAACGGCATCATCTTGAACTGGTACAACCCGAACGGTGTGGAAAATGCTGTCTTGTGGCGTGCCTTTTGCTCTACCGGAATTTGCCAGTAGCCCCGCGTCAGGTCCATCGTAGATATGAACTGTGGCTTTCCCAACTGGTCCAGTATTTCGTCGATCCTGGGCATAGGGTAGGCATCCACTTGTGAGACACTGTTCAGTTTCCTGTAGTCCACACAGATCCTCAGGGCCCAGTCCTTTTTCGTGACTATCACCATGGGCGAACACCATTCACTCGCCGAAGGTTCAATTATGCCTCCTTCCAGCATCTCCTTTATCTCTTGTTGTACAGCCTTCCTGTATGCATGAGGGATTCGGTATGGGGCCAACCTAATTGGTCTTGCGGATCCACACTCGATGGGATGTTCTGCCAGCCTCGTCCGTCCCAGAAGGTTGCTGGATACTGCTGCGAACTCCTCCAGTACCCCAGCCAACTCCTCTCTTTGCTGTGTGGTCATCTGTTCACCGAGGGTGGGGCCCACCTCGAGCTCTGATTGTACTGGTTCCTCCCGCCATACGGGAACCTCTTCATCATCGTCGTCCCTGGACTCTTCAGGGCAGGTTTCTTCCTCGCACCAGTATCTGACTGCGATTGTGTCGCTTGGTGGGCAGAACTCCCGTAGCATGTTCACATGAAATATCTTCCTCCGTTTCCTGCGGTCGTGCATGTTAATTATATAGTCCACACTGCCCACCTGTTCTAGAACTTCATACGGCCCTTGCCACTGAGTGAGCAGCTTGTTTGTGGACGAAGGAAGTAGGACCAACACCTTGCTGCCAACTTTCAGCTCTCTGTACCGGGCGTTCTGGTCATACCACTTCTTCTGTATTGTCTGTGCCTTTTCCATGTTCTCCATCACGAGCTCCTTCATCGCCTCCATTCTGTCCCGCATCGTCAGGATGTGTGACACGACGCTCTCCGAACTCTTCTCCTTTCCTTCCCACGTCTCCTTCAGCACGTCTAACGGTCCCCTCGGTGCGCGTCCATACAACAGCTTGAAAGGCGAGAATCCCATGGAGCTCTGGGGTACCTCGCGATATGCAAAAAGTACGTACGATAGTAGCCGGTCCCAGTCCTTGCCCTCTTTGACCGCTGTCTTCCTTAGCATCATCTTCAGGGTTCGTTTGAACCGCTCTACGAGGCCGTCTGTCTATGGGTGGTAAGGGCTTGTGCAAATATGGCGTATGTGTAACAAACGATACAGCTCTTGTAACAGCATTGACATAAAGTTAGTGCCCTGATCCGTCAGGATCTCCTTGGGAATTCCTACCCTTTCGAACGATGTCACCAACTCTTCTGCCACCCATTCAGCTTCCACGCTCCGCATGGCCATCGCCTCTGGATACCGGGTGGCATAGTCGCACACCACCAAGACATACCGATTTCCATGACAGCTCCGGGTAGTGGCCCCACTATGTCCATAGCTATACGTTCGAATGGTACAGAAATCACATGGAGTGGAACCAGTGGTACTAGCAGACTTTTCCTCTGGACAGCTTCTGGCATTCTGTGCAGCCCTTGCAGTAGCTTGCCACATCGCGGTGCACCCCCGGCCAGTGGAACCTTTGCAGTAAGCGGTCCGCCGTTTTACGCTTCCCCAGATGGCCAGCTGTAGGAACACTGTGTGCAAGATTTAACACAGCCTTACGAAATTTCTTGGGTAGAACTAGCTGTTCCACGGCCGAGTCTTCGCCCGCTCCACCAGCTGCATGTTTTCTTCTGTGGTACAGCAATCCATCTTTCTTGAAATAGTTTTGACCGGTCATCCTCTGCCCCAGAAACAGCTTCCCTGACGGCTACAAGCATTGGGTCCGCTTCCTGGGATGCTCTAAGTTCCTCTGCCGATGACCCAAGGACATCATCCGTTTCGGGCCTCTGCTGCCCAGCTGTGTCAAGCTCCAGTTCTGCTGTTTGGAGGTTCCTTCTCCCTCTACACTTTTGTCGTCTGGTCTGCTTTGGTCTTGAGTAGCCCCCTTCAAAAATGCAATCATCCATCTCGTTCCCCAAGTCCCAAACTTCCCCTTCTGTGCTCTTAGAACTGCTCTCCACCGCCACTGGATTTGGATTGACCCCACTCTCCTGTTCGTTCGAGTGTTCCTCCTGCTCCTTGCTCGCCTCGGCTGCTTCCTTGGCTCTTGTAATCACCATGTACGCCCGCTGTTCACCTGGGGAAGTGGTCCTCTGAGCTATCTTCATTCCAAGCAATTTAACCAGCTCGCAGACGTCAGTGCCCAATAGTACCGATGTGGGTAGTGTATCCAACACGGCAGCGACCGCTTGAATGTAGCGTCCCTCCAACTCAATCCCTACATTGTACAACGGGTACAATGCAGAGTCACCATGCACACATCTCACCACCATGCCATCCCCTTCCAGCAGCTGGTCCGAGGGTATAAGGTGGCTATGTACCATGGTATGAGAGCATCCAGTGTCCAACACTATATCTTCCACCCTTTGTCCGTTGACTACTCCGCTCCGCTGTATTTCCTTGTCCTTCTTTCGTCCAGCGCAATACAGGGCATTGTTAGGGCAGTATCTGGACCCGTGCCCCTTCTTTCCGCAGTTGTAGCATTCTATTTTCGTCCAGTCCCTCTTTTCCCCTGGTTGCCTTGCCACAACGCCATTCGACTTCGACTCCCTTCTGTTCTTGCCAGTTGCCGTGCTTTCGGACCTTCCGCTTTCCTGTATGGGGCAATCTTTAGCAAAATGACCCGGCTGCTTACAAGTGTAACACCGCCTTGTACTCTAAGGTTCCATGGATGTCTTGCCCTCGATCTGCTTGAACGGGTGCGTCACCTGTGCGCGCCTGGGAGTAATCGTCGGCCAACTGTGCTGCCTCCTCTGCAGTCTTCGGCCTTCTTTCTTCCACCCAGATCTTGACGTTCACAGGGAGTGTGTTGAGCAGCTGCGCCTTGACCATCAAGTCCGCCAGCTGCTCCACTGTCGCACAACTCCTTGTCCACCTTCAGAAGAGATCGTTAAGCCGTACCGCCATCTCAGTTACCGATTCCTCCGCTTTCTTTTCCACTCTACAAAATTTCTGCCTGTACGAGCCTTCCGATATCTCATATCGTTTCAGGATCGCCTCTTTCAGGACCCGATAGTCCAGCGCATCCTCGGCCCTCATCGCTGCGTACACACTCTGCGCTTTGCCTGTAAACAGTGGCGCATGTCGCACCGTCCAGCGCTCCTCCGGAACCTCGTAAATGACCATCATCCGCTCGTATGTGGTCAGGTACGCTTCTATATCGTCCTGTTCGGATAGTTTCGTCAGTTTCAACTCACCTTCCCAGTGATTCCGCGCAGCCCTTCCTCTGGCTCTGCCCTCCAAGGCCTCTTGCCGCGAGTCTTCCCACATTCCTCGTAGGACCTCCAGCTGGTCGCGAAGCTGCTCTCTCTCTTCTCCAACCTCTCTCTCATTGGCGCCTTTCTTCTTCCACTTGGAGCTCTTGATTCCTTCTGTCCTCCAACAGTATGCCCATAACGTCATTCACCGCACCCGCCGCCGTGGCGTATTCACTTTCCGACATTTCGCTTCTTTCAGTCCACTTGATGTACTGCCGGCCAGAACGCGTAGACATATACACTTTACATTTACACACTGCTATGTGGGTCGTCGAGACAACTGTCGAACGCAGATCCCACCACTGCCACCAAAATGTAACGATATTCAGCGCGCACCAGTAAGCCGCCGCTGGGTTTTTCACCACAAACACGGTTGAAGGTCTCTTGATAACACTTTCCATGCATACTCCATACAACATGCGCATTTTATACTAGGGAATAATGCATGCCATTGATCCATAATCCCTGGCTTCCCATTGGGTAGGATCGTTCTCTCAGGGCTGCTGTGGAGACATGAAGTTCCCATGTCCACCTCGTTCCCATTCCTTTACAGCGACATATTTATGCCTGTTGCAGGCTATTTAAACTACATCCATGTATATTACTCCATAGGCTATTTTTATGGCTTTAATCTCATCACTAACACACAAGTGTGGCATCCAACATGGCGATGTATATGCACATTAAATAGCAATGTTTGTCCTGCACTTCTGGACCTTCATATTGGCGTACTCAAAACTCTCCTTCCAGCTCTCTTGCATATGTAAATGAACCAAAAAGCAACCAACTATGAAGCCTTTTCAACATGAGCAAAGTCCATATGCTTATCAATGAGTTATGCAGCCACCCACATCAGTTGTGGGAAGAATTGAATTCAGCAGAACAATAGACTGTTGAGTGCAGATGTGTTGGAACGCATTTTCTACTGTCAATAGTAGTATCATTCTTTAGCATTACAAATGCATTCACAAGATACCGGACTAGCTTTAAAACCTTTTTGAAATTCAGCTACCCAAAAGTAAATCTAGCATGGTTGGATTGCACTCAGCACATTAATTATCATTGCTCTCATTTCTCATTTTAATCACCATTAATAATGCATGATAATGTTCACAGGATGCTGAAAAATTGTGTAACTAATCGTAGAAAAAACCCCTTTGCCTTGCTGTAGTAAAGACATTTTATTATGAAACTCTAAATTGTGATCCATGCATAAATATATGCGCAGATGATGTGTTATGACATATGTGTACGTACAAATGTGCTGTACTGATGTGATGAATGTTAATACTATTGTATTCAAGCCCATTGTGATTGAAGGTCCCCGTGACACCAATGAACGTGAGCGACTTGTGATGGATAGAATGATCACTGAGAAGGAATGTAGTCTCCTTTTGGAACTTGTGACAAAGGTGGGCATATTTTCCGTTTGCATTCAACCTGAATGAAGATTATGTAACTGTTATCAATAGACAAAGGTCAAGGGATACGTACAATTGTGTGGCCCAATTGATGTTCATGACATGATTCTTGGAGTTACATTTACATGTTCATCTCTCATGGTACACTGCATCAAAGAGTGTAGTATACTGTGTCACGCAGACTCTGCATATGAGTAATATGCAGACTCATAATCATTGAAGTGTCCATATGCAGATGTCTGCATATGGACACTTCAATGATGTGCATCAGAGTCTGCATAACTCTGCATACTATATGCTGTCACGCAGTGGTAGCCACTAAATTTTGCCATACCTTTCTTCCTTCCTCAAGCTAATAACATTCAATATTAATAACTTCACTGTTCACTTATTTATTGTTATGGGTGAAATTATTTGAGAGACTGTGTATCATTGAGATGATTACCTGTAGGAAAAAAACTCGTGTTGTAATGCGCTATGACACTGGCGTTACAATGCATGTCAATTAATGCCAAGTTTTGTATAGCACGATTAATCGTGATCAATCAAGCTGAAACACTTCAGAATGGCCGAATCCTGTGCATTGTATGCTAATCGCGTTGAATAACACAGTCAACAATGCAGGGACTATAGATAGTAAGTTGCATATCATGTTCAGGTAGCATTATGATGATAGTGATTGATATCAATACTGGCTCTCTGGCATTGTGAACATTATCACTAGGCAGCTGTTTTGGTAATTTTCCTCCGGACATGACATTTACTGCAACTTTGATTTTTCATGCAAAGATTCATTTCTAATGTAAGGAATGCAATCAGATGCACCCATTTCTTTGTTCTCAGGTTCTTGAAAAGGCATTAAATCAAAAATGCAATTAAAAAGGCATTAATCTTGTGTATTTATTGATAAAGCATTAAAACACAATCAAAAAGGCATTGAACTTTGCACCATGTCTTTTTTTAAATTTTAACCCCTCCCTGTCAACACATCAAAACCTGAAGGTGCAGTGTACCTGCATGTATAATAGCTACATGTACATTATAGCGTATTACATGCACTTGCTATTGAGGCCTGGGGATAATGGATATATGTATAATCTATTGTAAGACAGCTAATATTGTGATCGACATCCATTTACATGTACATGTACATGTTTTAAAAAGTATGGTTGTTACATTATAAATGCATTAAAAAGCTCTTATTTTGACCACACAAATATGTGTAAAAACCCTGGTTCTCTGCTTGCTGCAATATTTAGCTTGCAGTGCTGTGCCTGCAAATAATGACAGAACCAGCAGCCTATTATCACAGGGGACGGAAGTGTATGAAGAAAGGTCCAGTGTCCAGTAGAACATGCTGAATTAGCAGCTCTTCAATTTTCATGCAGGGCAATGCACACTAGATGAACCTTGATTCTGATTTTCTGCAATTCATTATGTTAGACACAGTGTAATTATGTTAGATACTGTGTAATTATATATGGGACAGTTCACAAAGTTTGCAATCCAAATACATTGTGTTTGAATCGCTGTAACATCCAAACAGTTGTCGTAACTTCTTACTACACCATTTTTCTATGGTAAAATACATTTTCGGGTCTTGTCCTTACTCGGTTCCAGTGTTAAAACATCTGATACCCCACAGGGTTTGAACCCGTCTTAAATTTCAGCAAAGGGTAATCAAATCGCTTCAAATTCGGTTTGTAGGTAGAGAGGTCCTGTACCTATTGATTTGTTCTGTATGTTAATTTTTACCTCATCTGTTACAGAGATATAGCTGTGCAAAGTGCATGCACAGTTTCCTGCTAATTTTCTCCAATGATATAAGCGATTCAATGTATGGGAGGTGGGGGCCTAAACATTGATGTGAATTGAGCGGAAAACTGTACATAAACTTTTTTGCACACCTACAAATGTATATCTCCATAACGGATGAAGTAACAATGAACAAACAATCAGTAGGTACAGGACCTCTCTACCTGCAAACCGAATTTGAAGTGATTTGATAACTCCTGCCAAAGTTATGACGAATTCAAACCCTCTGGGGTATTGAACATTGTAATGCTGGCACAGAGCAAGTACAAGACCCCATAATGTATTATGCCATAGATAGGTGGTGTAGTATGAAGTCTTGAAGATAGGACGTCGATCGCGTTTACCATTCAGATCTTATAACGATTCAAACGTAATACAGTACAGGCCACAATAAAAGTCATGTTCCATTTTAGTGCTACAATTGTAGCACTGTGCAGTTTTTTTTTAAACACGATGATAAAATTGTGAACTATTTGACACTTTTTTGCGAGTTAACGAGGTCCGCGAACTGCATTTACACCGGTTTTGTCTACAGCAACGCGGTCTTTAGATGAAAAACGATGACGCTGCATGCATACATCATGAAATGTGTCATTCTGATGCGCTATTGCCCAAACTTCACATCACGGATTAACTGACAGTGCACTACCACGGAACATCCATCCAAGTGATGATCTACAGCGCAAAACAGCTTGAACACTTATTTTATACCCACGTGACACCAATAGTTTGTGCAATTGAATGGCTGTGTTTCATCGTTGTGTTGCATTTCTTTCACCACCAACACTTTGATTTTTGTTGTGATTGACAACGGATGCCCTGATCCTGGCTTACGATGAATCACACCACTAATTTCAAAGCGCTGCAAGAACCGATGGATGTTTTCGCGCATACTTGGAATACCCACCGATATTAATCGTTGGTGAATGGTAGGAGCTTTATACCCTTTCTGATGGTAAAACAATATAGTTTTGTATAATTGCTGTACACCATCATCGGAGCACACCTGACTGTGCTGCACTGACTGACTACGCAAGCGTTGAAACATAATTTAAAACGATGACGTCAAATTACAGGGCAAACAATCGACAACTTTGGTTTTAATCATACTTCAAAGAATCGCTACGAAGCCAGAACTAAACCAAACCAGAAGCCATATCTTAGTGCTATGATCCTAGCACTAAAACGGAACGTGACTTATTGTGGCCGGTACTGTAGTTTTGGATCACGAAATTTTGTAGTAAACTGTCCCATATGCATTTCAGTGTAAACAGTGTACACAGTATATAACAGTCAAGTTTACAGACAACAGCCACAGAATTAATCTAGATGATTCATCCTGTTTTATTTTGCATTTCATTATTAAATTTGCATTGTGCAGCTGGGAAAGGAAGGTGATGGCTATCCACAGAAGTCTCCCCACACAATGCATGAGAAGTTTGAAGGACTTACAATACATGATGCGGCCAAGGTATGTTATATTAAGCTGCCATGTGTGAATTGTAAAACAAAATCTCTTACAGGCAACCCTCACAGGTGAAGTGAATATGACCCTCTCAAAGTTATACCTAAAAGCTAGCAAGAAGGCAAAGGATGTTGTTGCTACACAATTCAAACTTCAGCAGCCACTTTACTTTTCTTTCACACATCTCGTGTGTCGTACAGCTAAAGATGGTAATTTTTACCATGTAATCATGTATAAAGCATTCAATTTACAAATTTGACCTTTACAAATAGCAATGTTCAGAAAAAGGCTGTGGTTATTCAATGTGCTTTAATATTCATTGAACACTAACAATTTGTGCTTATGTGTAATTCAGTAGATATATCCTGGATCTGTATTAGTTCATTCCAGAGTTCATTATTCTATTGTTAACCATGTAGTAATCAATCAGACATGTTATAGCTCCCAGTCATCTCTTGTTGCTTTATTTTATTTGTAACTCTGCTTTCTCCACTATGATTTTGGAGACGCTGGTTATGCATTTTACCCTTTAACCCTGAATGTATATTACAGGGTTCGCACAGGTTTTGGAATCCTGGAAAAGTTTGTACTAATCATTTTGATGTTTTCAAGGGCCCGGAAAAGTTTTAGAATATGTTTATCTGTAAACAAAGTTTTGGAATAGTTTTGACAAAAGCCACTTCCGATCGATAAAAACTGCGCATGCGCATTGTCCATTCCTGGCTTATTAAGAGTCAATGTTTTTTGTGTAAAGAAAGCATACAGGTACGACTACTAGTAGTAAGTACGCACGTATGTGTAAGGACATGAAAACTAATGCACATTTGAATGTACAGTACCGACTACGAAGTACTTGAGGGTGGGGGGGGGGTGCAAATTGCGACTGGTACCTCGATCGCGCATACACTCGTCAGCACCGAATTGCACACACACACGAGTTTTCACATGCACGCACGAGTGTAACACATTGTTCCATGCTAAGTTAGATTACTTACTCGTGCACACAACGATGTTGCGTATGCCCACACGCAACTTGTATCACCCCCACGATACTCTAGAGCAGTACTGTACAAGCGTTATTACCTTTCCATGAAATGGTTAGTTACTTCATGTACAAGTTTGTACCATCTTTTCCCTAGGTAGCGTAAATTTGCAAGCATGCGGCCAGAATGCCTGGAGTGTGCTCTTTTAATGATGCGTGGTTAACAGAAGATGGTCTAAAGGATTGGGTTTGCTGGGATGGTAAAGATCAGCATGTTGCATTATTTAAAGTTTACCAAAAATCGTTTTCAATCAAATCGATGGGCAAGGCAGCTCTTTTTAGTCATGCTGAGGGAGCAAAACAGAAGGACCTCCTTGCTTTAGCCTTAACGGGAGCATAACCAGGTATAGTTGACTTCCTTAGTACTAGTGCTGAGGAACCCACTGTATCAGGCAGTGTTGTTGCTTCAGTTTCTGTACCCAAGTTGATTTCAAGTTTCCTGTCAGGGAACGACAATCGTAGTGCTGAGATATGGGTATGGTCTTGGAAACCTGTTGCCATTATTTGTCAATAGTTTTGAAATTAATCACTAAAAAGTATCTGTACGAACCCTGATATTATGTATGGTATGGCATGTAGCTTGCATTAGCTATTAAATAATTTTAGTAATGTAGGCAACCCCCTTTCATTTTTTACGTTTAATGTTTCATAATTCTACTACTAGTAAATTTTACTTGAAGTGATGATAGTGTTTGCTACTATATCTTTCAAGTGAACTGACATTATATATGTATAATATGCCTTCTTTGCATCAGTAAAAAGATATTACATAATTAGTGGCTGTATGCATTGTAATCATGCTAATTTTGTAATTAATTACGATCAGAACTGTTTAGCATCACTACAATGTCATATAATTACACATAAGTGGATTGTCACAGTGCAAGAGTAGCCACTCTTTTTACATTTATATGGTCATTTATGCAACTGTAAACTGATCTTACATTGCACTTATTGTCATATTATAGATATACTAGCTTTTATTCTTCATGATGTAATTTCCAGCCAGTATATCATACCACAAAGGGTTTTATGGTTTATATACAACTGTGAAGAAATCTTTACATGTTACTACAGATTTACTAGCTTGTGCACTTCAATATGTAAATGTCACACCACAAATTGTGTTGGTAATTTCATCCAGATATTTTATTTGTAATTACAGATCAAAAACACCGTGACGATTTGAGTCATCCAGTACATTCAGATAATTGCATTTTGGACATGTTTACAGGAGAGTGCAATAAGGTGCCACCTGCTTATACTTGGCGAGACTACAGGTTAGTGGTTTAACTATGATGCTTGTACTTTACTCCCTCACTTGTGGAACTGTCATACGAGATGACACTACAATTGCTGCTTGGTCACAATGTAATATCACAACCTTGACTAGCCTCAAATGGTATACTACACCAATAACATGCATTCACAAGTAATTATAAAGCCACATTATGTACCTCACTGCAAGCTATAATAGAGTACTATTGTAAAAAATAGCCAGAAAACAACACTACCCCTTGTCATGATATGCACTGTACACTGTATCTTGCACTAAATCTTATACATATACTTATGTGCTTATCAGCGTTATTGCTCTGTGTGTGTCAATAAATCGTGGATGCCATAAATATTAGAGGAATGGATTGGTCAAGATGTTTGTATTACTTATATCATGTGTTCATAAACATTAACTTGGAATGATATTTGGCATCTCCTGGCTATAAAAGGGACTATGAAATCATTACAAACACGCGACCCGTTTATAACGAGACTCCTGACGATCGGATCGTTTAGCTAGTTGTTGTAATCAAATGACAAGACGAAAGTGAGTAATTTCGTTGTTTGTTTTACGTTGCAAAACCACTCGGTTGTAGAGAATGCCTGTCCTTGTACCTAGTCCCAGAATTAACCTCCTTCTGCTTGACCACAGATAATTCGGGTTAGAACACATTTAAAGAATGGAAATTTCACCAATAGCTTCAGAATTGGCTGGAAGAGTGCCTTCTGTGATCAAATAGTCGATAGGTAATTGTTTTGTTAGATTTGGGCCATGTAAACACTACTCGTATCATTACAAAAGTCTGTAACTTGACAAGTTTAGAATTGTACCAGAAAACTACAGGAGCAGTAGCAAATGATTTACAATGAACTATATGGTCAGCGTAGGATGTATAATTAGATATGAAAAAAAATCTATGAAACAAGTAACTAAAAACATTTTCTATGAGAAATTTGGTGAGATATAGGATTTGAAGGCAATGGTGGTGTAGAAAGCAAGGAAACAAGGGTCTGTAATAGTAAGGGAAAATGTCATAGTCCCATGTTCAGCACACGAACCATTAAAACCCCAATTCTATTCATTTGAAAACATGAATACTGCCAAAAACATTTAAATTAAAAAAACAGAAGAGGTTGGGGCCGGGTCATTACACATCCTTTCAGCTGGCAAATGGACAGCACCTCTCAGATTTTGGTGCAACTTCCCATATATGGTTGTCTTCATAGGAGAAGACATTTGACCATTTATAACCTTAATAGTTTAAGAGATACACATTGCTGGATAATGATGCACTTCACTGATAAGGTCAACTTTCACACGATTTATTTTGTTTCCCACTTAGAGCCTAGTTGCAAGTTTCACACCACTCCAAAATCTCAATCAAGATACGATATGCATATTGGTGGGAGATGAAAGAGTTAAACTATAAATTGGTTTATACCATAGATTATAGTACTGTTAGAAGAAGGTTGAAAATCCCCACTTTTTTAAAACCAGTTTGGACACCATATTGAACTTAGTGTTTTGTCAAAATAAAAATGTGGATTATTGATAACCCCCGAGAACCAGAAATGGTTTTATGTGTGAGCAGCCATTTTGAGATGATTTAACAGTAAGTGTGGCTAAGTGGATTACATAACATTCGAACCTCAGCAATCAAAACGTCAATTATGAATCAAATTAACTGGTGTGAAATTAGCCGTTACGCATATCCATATATATGAGTGCATGTGCACGTGGCAGATGTGGACTCTGTCACAAAGGGTCATTCATGGAGGTTTTGAACCTGTTTCAACGTCAGCAGAAACATTAGCTCATTAGGCATATTACTGTTACTTTAACCCACGTATATGTTAGTGTATATCTAAGTGCGTGCACTTAGATATGCACTTAGATATGCACTGACATACATCGGTTAAAGTGATAGTCTTACCGTCGAGTGTTTACAAAAAACCCCATGAATGACCCTTTGTGACAGAATCCACATCTGTCACATGCACGTGCACTCATATATATGGATATGCGTAGCGGCTAATTTCACACCAGTTAATTTTTTCCGTTTTAACCGATTATACACGGAAGACGCAAATTTGTGTCCGTTCAGTTAGGTTACATAAAACGCGGTAGATGCAAACTTGCATTCAGCTGTGTGCCATTTACAATGTACTCGAACAGCTGCCTATTTGTGACTTAAATTTAACGCCTGATTTGTCATTAGTAGGGAGTCTACTTTCACCTGTAAACTCTTGACGGTAAGGCTAATTAGCCTCATACGATAACAAACCAGACACGGCAGGATGGTATATAAATAGTTAACTCTGTACCAAATGATACTAACTAAAAGTGGGCTACCGACGCTTTAGAAATAATGAATGGCAGCTTCTAAGAGTGAACAAAGACTTTGTAACCAAAAAACACAACTGGGAAGCCCTTTTCAACATGTGCGATTAGATAACAGACCGTACAGCTTAGGAGTATACCTTAGGTGCTGGGAAGAATTGAATAGAACGAAACGATAGCCCTCTGAGTTTAGACGCAACTTTTACTGTCAAATGTAGTACCATTCAAAAGTTTTGCCAGCGCATGCATGATGTACCCAATTAGCTTATAATTTTTAATTGAAATTCAGCTACCCTGAAGTCAATTAGTTAATTGAAAATCTAGCGCATAATTGGTTAATTGCTGAGGTTAAAACAGTATTTGAATTATGTATAGTATAAACCAATTTAACTCTTTCACCTCCCACCAAGATGCATATAGTATCTTGATGAAATCTTGGAGTGGTGTGAAACATGCAACTAGGCTCTAAGTGGGAACTAAAATAAATCGTGTGAAAGTTGACTTATCAGTGAAGTGAATCATTATTCAGCAATGTGTATCTCCTAAACAATTAAGGTTATTAAAGTAATAAATGGTCAAATGTCTTCTCATGTGAAGACAACCATGTATGGGACGTTGCACCATAATCTGAGAGGTGCTGTCCATTTGCTAGCTGAAAGGATGTGTAATGACCCGGCCTGATGAAAAGGCATAAAACAATCTGCATGTAGTGCAAACCTGCACAATGAACAATAATATGATGTCTGACTGCGTTTTTTTGATGTTAGGATAGCACCAAACACACATGCGTTGATCCTCCATAAACTTGGTGAGGAGGCGTTGTTCAGGGGGCTGGCACTCAAGCCCCAGGGTGTCTGAATTACAGCGTTTGCATGGACCACACTCATCTTCTGTCACTGAGCGTTGACGGTTGAGGGAATGTGCAGCAAACAGTTGTATCACTCTCAAACAAAAAGCCTTGTGTGTCAATAATTTATTCATGCTTGCGCTATTCATGTAGAAGCATTATTCATGTTTTTAAAAAAAGAAACTCCTATTTTTTCGATGGGTAGTGTGCCGCACGATTAAGACAAAACAGGGAGGTGGAGAGGAAAACTTGCTACACACACATTAAATAATTGTTTTTTGACCTCAGTAAAATGTTACAGATAAGGGTCAAAGTAAAAAAGTAGATCAAATCACAATATATACATGTTTTAACATGAATGGAGTTTTAAAGGATATGCTACAAATGGGCTAAATATAAGATTACGACATTTTCCCTTACTATTACATACTCTTGTTTTCTTGCCCTTTTACACCACCGTTGCCTTCCAATCCTATATCTCACCAACTTTCTCAAAGAAAATGCTATTAGTTACTTGTTTCTTTTTTTAATGTGTATGTTACTTTGTTGTTTCATTCTTATCCATAGTGCCATTATTTACTTGAACAATAACTTTGAGGGTGGTCAGTTCTTCTTTGCTCATTCTACAGTAGATCTCACTCCAGAGGTATGTTTGCCTTTAACCCTTCACCTGCGTTGGGCACATTATTTTGACTGTTATTAGCGCTTGCAATATGCGTATAGCACATTTACGTGATGAGCAGGACACTGGTGTGATAAGCATGCACTGCATGCAGTATTGTGTTTCAGCTGTTGTATATGTGCTAAGGGTTACGTACGTCATTATTTACAACTCTTTTATCAGAGCAATACACAAAATAGCAAACAAAAAACACTGCCTTCGGACCCTGAATTTCTCCACTGGTCAATGTGGTTTTAGTGATGGCCTATGTTGAGCACGAGAATGACGGTTTGTGAAGTTTATTTATGCTTACTGAATGGGGGCATCATCATTATCAATGGTTGGGCATCAGCTGATGAAATTGAAGCTATGGAATTTCAAGAGGAGATGGTGGAACTTGAGTCTGTGGAGGAATATTAGAACCATGGAATTGAGGAAGCACATCACAAGTACACTCTGCCCCTTACACCATCACAAACCTGCTGCTCCCTTATACCACAAGCTTGCAGACCCAGGCCTGATTATCCCTTACACCACAAGCCTGCTGGCTCCCTATACTGCAAGCCTGCTCGCTCCCTATACCACAAGCCTGCTCGCTCCCTATACCACAAGCCTGCCTCCCTATACCACAAGCCTGCTGGCTCCCTATACCACAAGCCTGCCAACCCCTTACATGCCAAACCTGCTAGCCTGCTGCTCTCGTACACCACAAGCCTGCTGACCTCTTACACTACAGGCCTGCTGACCCCTTACACTACAGGCCTGCTGACCCCTTACACTACAGGCCTGCTGACCCCTTACACTACAGGCCTACTGACCCCTTACACTATAGGTCTGCTGACCCCTTACACTACAGGCCTGCTGATCCCTTACACTACAGGCCTGCTGACCCCTTACACTATAGGCCTGCTGACCCCTTACACTACAGGCCTGCTGTCCCCTTACACTACAGGCCTGCTGTCCCCTTTCCCCCTATGCCTGCTGATCCTGCTGTCTCCATACACCAAAAGCTTGCTGACCCCTTACACCACAAGCCTGCTGTCCCCTTACACATAAAGTCTGCTGACCCCTTACACCACACACCTCTGCTACCTTACACCATCCCCTTACACCACAAGCCTGCGGCCCCCTTGCACCACAAGCCTGATGACCCCTTACACCACAAGCCTGATGACCCCTTAAACCACAAGTCTGATGACCCCTTTAACCACAACCTTGTTGCTCCCTTACACCATCCCCTTACACAGCAAAACCTGATGCCCCCTTACACCATGAGCCTGCTGTCCCCTTGTACCACAGACCTGTTTACCCCTTACATCCCAACAATGCAGCCCTCTTACTCCATGTTTCACATTGTTTCCTCTTACCTCTATCTGTAAATAAACAGAACTTCAGCTCAAGTTGCTACCCCATTCTATTTGAACCGCTGGCAGGGCAAGCGGTAATGCCAGGTGGCACAGCAAGTACTCTAAGTAGCCAAATACCTAATAGTAGATGCATGTAGATACATAAAAATCTAAATCAAGCACTTACCAAATAAACAGAGGTATTCAGAATGTCACTGTAGAGTATCCATTATAAATGATGTAGACAAAGATTAGGCACTAAACACACATCACTCAGAAATTATAGAAAAGACACTTTTTGACAGAAATTGCAAAAACAAGGGCCATCGGATGTGAAGCGACCTATAATAACCAACAAGTGTCCTAGCGCTCCATTTAGAAAATTTGAATTAAAATCCACATTAAAGGATGCTAAATGAATATTAATTAGTGCAGGTGAAGGGTTAACAGATTAGTGCCCACGGACGCGCGCGTGCGTCAATACCCGGAAGTCCCAAGGACGCGCAGACGCGTCCATATTAAGTATGGGTACTTCATTTGTTTTTTGTGGTAGTTGTTACAGAATATATGACACATACAGAACTAGGCTACAGTTGGCAGAGTAGTTTTCTTAATGGCAGTTGTATGGTTGCCTACAACAATTCACAACAACAGAGGCCACAAAAGTGTGCCATCTAATCTGCTGTACGCCATGAATGTTACTATGAGTAAAACAGCTGCACATGAGTAAGGATAATAGTTTTACACGGCTAAGGACTCACTTTGTCTTAGAACGTACTGTAAGAATGATTATAGCCCCTACTGTTGTCCTGGTATAACAGGAGAGGGGCTAGAAACAGTGAGAGGTTTCTATGGATTTGGTATACGGGTACGCGGTCGAAGCATTTAAAGCATTTATACACTTGCACGGGCCTTACTGTTTTAGCTGATAACACTTCAGTAGATACTGCCACATTACTAGGAACATCCTCAGGGTCGTTACCACTATCAGCTGCGAAGTACTAACCTGTTTAGTGTCAATATCGTTCTCGCGTGCGTAGACGAGGCGTCCCGAGAGGCAGCATTCGTTTCACAAGTCATAAAAACGATCAGCTAGCACAAGAAGGTAGGAAATGTACTATAGAAACGCTTTTACGACACATCACAACACAAAACTATCACGGTTTGAAAGTTGTCGTATGTTTTCAAGTTAGTAGATACAATTGGAAAATTTAAAATTTTTATCTGGGCGTATACGTTACGTAATTGTGAAATGCAATTGGGAACTAATCTGTTAATAAGATACATGCAGTAAGAGCCAGATGTAGCGACCACTGGTTAAAGCAATGAAACAGGGTTAAACGTACTGACTGTTAAATCGAATAATAAAATCATTTTTTAATTTTAAAATACAGTTTATATAAAGGTATGAATAATGAGTGAGAGTGGTAATCCCTACACATGCCCTGAGTGAGACCGATGTCACAGTACATTTTATCCCATACATTTCATCAGGGAGGATTATATGTGCTAGTACAATTTGAATAATCTATCCCAGTATACATTATCCTACCCCAGTGTAATTTATCCACTAAGGCATAATATGTCCTAAGGATACTCTATCCTGAGGATAATATACGCTAGGATATTTAATCCTGCATGTGAGATAAATACAAGAAGTAATTTATGTCATCTTATATTCTACCCCAGTTTATTTAATCCACTAAAATATATCCTACCCCTCTATCCTAAGGATAATATGTGCCTGTATAATTTAATTTTTGGACCCAGGGACCCACATTAGCACATGAGTAGAGCATACAGTTAAAATGCATAACATTCACATGGGAAATACTTAATGTTACATATGCTTGACAGTTTCAAAGTGATTGTTTATATTTGATAACCTTTAATCTCCCGTCATCCTACGCGTAGGATTATCCGTAGGATTATCGTCCTATGCATAGGACGCAAGTTAAATTTAATTTTTAGCAAACTTATATGATCTAAGAACAAACCAAAATCTCATTCTACTGTAGAAATGGTTATTAATTCAGAAAAGATTTTTAATTTCTTGCAATTCTTCAAAGATTGTCACATACAATCAATACTGCATTGCTAAAAGATGTATTTGCAGTAAATTGCAAAGCAACTTAAAGCGCTAAAAAGTAATGTTGGGAAGATCAGAGCAACATGTTAAAAGAAGGGGATAGTAAGACAGATCTTTTGTACTAAGCATATAAAAGTATATATTGTAGATTTGGAAATTGCTAGCTCCACAAGCTTTTGAACAATAGGTATTTGTCAGATCCATGTTGCGGGAATAGCCAAGTGATTGGACAAAATCACGAAAACGTACAGTGTGTTTTCGGAAAAATGGCTAAACCAATTAGAGCAAAATCACTGCCATAGAATGTATATAGTAGCACACACAAGCTTCAAAAAACATTCAAAACAAGTTGTACTCATCATACTTTTTTTCTGTGACAATTAAATAATGCATTTTTAAGAACCGTATCTGTTTATTAGCATCGTGTAACCAAGGGTGTGATTTAAAAAATAGACTGACAATTGGTAAATTTAGCAAGATAGACACATCAAACAACAGTAGAGAAATGGATGCCAAAAAACTGCATTTCTATGTATAATGAATTTTCAAATATTGGTCCTACACGTAGGACTTGGACCTGGAGAATTAAGGTTAAGTATAGTGACTGTTTAAAATGCTTGTAGCTCTAACTGTCAGTGGCAACTGAATATTGAAATTGCAGCCATTTGTGACAATGCCCTGACTTGGCAAAAACAAGTATGTCTGTATCAGAGTATCTGTGCTGCTGAATATATTTCCACTTCTGTTGCCCACACAGTGGGACAGTGCATACGTGATTGCTCCAAATAGCTCTTCATACTTTCACTTTCCTTTAGATAGCAGGACAAAGATGCAGCTTAGTGTGACATATATGTTGTTGTTAGAAGTCTGAGCTCATTGTGATCATCCTGAGATCCAGTGATCAGGAATGCAAGAGCTCTGATGAAGCAGTTGCCATTACCTTTTATTCTTCCTTTTGCAGCAGGCTCACTGAACACACTGTTATCGGATGGTTCTTGAATATGACTTAGATTACCATGTACAAACCTCAGTCCAAGTTGTTTGCATTTTAATTTTTGCACTCTTTGTACACCGGCCAGTATATTAATGTGCTTCAACGTTTGTATTTCACTTCCTCTACTGATCCTTTCTTTTCTGCTTCACTTGCACTGACGTTCTCATGAAATGCAGAAGGTGACCTTAGATCTGCTTCCTTAAACTTTTTCTGCTGAAGCTGAGAAAGTGAAGTGATAATTTTACATTCTTTTTACAAAAATATAGAGGGACATGTACCGTCGCACATTGAGGAACTTTTAATTCTGACAGTAAAGCTTCTTGGTGCATTAAAAATCTCCATCATCACTTTCATCATCATTTTCGCCAACACTGACTTTCACATGAGATGCAGAAAGTGGACTTTCATATATTCCTTACATTTTTTCTGTTGAAGCTGAGAAAGAGAAATGATGTTACACTTTTTTACATGACAACTCTGAGGTATATATATATTGGCACTTTGTGAATCGGAAGGCTTCTTAATGTATATGAAATCTGTAACATCACAGACCTTATCATCACTGTAACAAGCACTATCACCTCCTCCAAAATCTCTATCATCATTACCATCCCAATCATCAAACCTAAAGTCAGGAAGTTATAATAAAAAATAAAGAAAACATTCAGAATTTTACCTTGAAGGGTTCCATGTATTCCATCAGCAAGTGACTGTTATATGATTTCAAAACTTTTCCACTAGTAGCCTTCAACTTATAGCAACCTCTACTGAGGCTTTCAACTACTTCATAAGGCCCTGTCCACTTCTCATCCATTTTACCTCCCATTCGATGAGCATTCCTCATATTCTTCAGCATCACTTTGGAGCCTGTGGCAAATACCTAAGGAATGTTGAAAAGCAATCAAGCTATGCTGCATACAATTACAAAGCCTTTTACATGAAAGCTACCATGCTTTGCATCAAATCGGGCTTTCCGCTTCTCTTGAGACTTTTTAATATTCGTCAGAGCTTTTTCAGGAGGGCATCTAAAGTTTCTTCCATCTCATTGGTGGAAGATTGTTCACTTGTGCTACCTAGTTCATGGTCAATAGCCTTTTGAGGGTTTGGATTGTACATGAGAAAAAATGGACTGAATTGAGAAGAGGCCAGCTTTGATATGCGATGGGCATATAATGCAGCATCAATATTCAGATCCCAGTCAACTTTTGCCTCAGAGAATTTTATGAGAGCCCTCATCAGTGTTTGATTTGTTCTCTCATCTAACCCATTAGTCTGTGGATGATATGGGCTGCTTATGCGATGTTCAACCCCTGTAAGGTCGAAGAGGCACCTGCACAAAGATATCACTCACACAATTCACATAGACTTTTCCATACCTTGACAGATCATTGACAAATTCCCTCCCTTGATCAGATAATATAACTTGTGGCCAGCCATGATGACAAAAAATGTTTTAAAAAATGTCTGCCACACCTGCTGCTGTTTTATCTTGAAGTGAAGCTACGTCTGGCCACTTGGTAAAGTAATCCGTAACTGTTATGATGTACTTATTACCTCCTGTAGTAACAGGCAATGGACCTGGAGTATAGTGCAGCTATATGCATACATTGGTAAAACTAACATGCACCAGTGCTTACCTATTAAATCAATTCTAACCTGTTTCCAAACTTCAGAGATGACTGGTATAGGGTGCAACTCAGCTTTCCTTCTTTCTAGCTCAGCATTCACTCACTGGCAGGTGTCACACCGTATGCAATATTCTTCTATGTCTTTGTTCATTCCTTTCCACCAATATGCTTCATTGATCTATAGTGCAAGCAATAAAACAAACCATGCCAAATCTTTTTCCTTCGAGTGTGTTTGTCTCTACCATAGTGGCATCCATCAACACCATCATGGCAAGCACAGATAACCCTAATCTTTTCTTTCTCTTTGCTATAACCCGCTTCAAACAGAAGTTTCCACATACATCCTCAGCTTTGTAGAAAAGCAGCCCATCTCGCACTTCAAACAGAGTAGCTTATTGGCGTATCCCTCACTTTTCGTTCGCAGTAAGTCCAGAAGGATAAGCGCAATTTCCTTTGCTTTTTGAAGCTAAGTAGTCAAGCAAAATGTTGTAGCACTGCTCTGTGACTTTACAGCTGCTCATTTGCTAAAGGAACCACTACAAAGTATTTCCATGCGGGCTAGCAGCTGGCGGATAAAATATCCTAACGTAGGTTAAAGTATACCGGATTTAATTATCCTATCGGATAAAATATCCTAATACAAATTGTCTATCCGGATAATATATCCGGCGGATCAACTATGCTGTGACACTGGTTAGACACGTAATCCCCAAGAATGTGATCTTATGAGAATCATGGCAAACCTGGACATTGTTTCTTTGCCGCTTTGCAGCATACCCTTCAACACTTGCTTGCTGTAGGTTTCTAGGTTTAAAATATAGTGCCTTCCTCTATGCTTTCATTAGCTTGTTTGCCATGTTTACTTAAAGCATGCCTACTATGTTAACACTTGACCATAGTACAAAAAAATATTTAGTCATACTTTCTTGTTATTAGCAGCAATACATGTCAGGTGGTGTCACTAATCTAACGATATCTGCATTTATCCATTGAACCTTCAGATGGTCCAATGATGACTACAGAACTAAACTTTTCACATACTTTCATTTCTTCAATCAAACACTCCTAACGCACATGCTAATTAAAGGACTATTAATGATACAGCTGCACACCAAATGGCATGATTCAGCAGGACCTGCGTAATTTATTTTAACGCCCATTGGCATGATATGGCAGCAAATCATTAACACTGGTGAGATTTGAATGATTTTTATGAACTCAATCATGCAAAGTTTATCATTGGTGTGAAAATGGTAGTGCAACTCACTGTCAGAGGCTTAGCACTATTTCCAGTGTTGTATCTAAGTCTGTAACGTGCATTGTTTTTAGTTAAATGGTTCAAAGCTTCCTAGACAAACATTAATAGAAATGGGCTCTCACTGGTTACATATTAACTGTGTGTGTGTGTGTGTGTGTGTGTGTGTGTGTGTGCAAGGTCAATGTGGGTGGGTACATTTTTCCTGTAGCGGAGACAGGTATGAAACGTTCAATGTTTATTGCTTCCTTGCTATAAGTCTCCTCAAAGTATATCGATAAACAGGAAAGTTAAGGCAGCCTAATGGAAATTTATATTATGTTGACTGTTATGTTCATGATTTCATCATTATGACATAATTAATATCAATACCTTTTGATGTTGCATCAATGTACTGAAGATGTTCATACCTATTATCATGCCAGAGTCACCTAGTGCCTACATTTCATGCTTGACGCCTCGTGAAACCCAGACCTATATTTTAAATGTAGCCACTGCTGGGTAGGAAGGTTCAATTACGTCATAATCACACAGTGGTTTAAAAATAGAGGTCATGTAGACATTATTAGGGTTATTACACAGTGTAATTGGTCGTATTATATTGTACAATTTATTAATCAAATTTAATGATTATAAAAGTAAAAGATTTCAAGCCAAAATAATCAAGTTCTGTTTCATTTGAATATCGTTCATTATTAAAATGTTAATGTAACCCAAATATGTTGCAGACATTGCTATTAGTGTACATAGGTTGCAGGGGAAAAAAAGAAACAATATAGATATGAACCTTATAACAATAAAATCAAAAATGTAAAATCAAGAATTGACCAATATGGTCTGAATGCTGGCTAAAGAAGTTTAGCTCGATAGCACATAAAAAGTTGACTTTTATGAACAAGATTATGTTCCTGTATCCTTATCAACTGCAAACATGCAGGTAAGTAGATTTTCTTCCAAAGAGTAGCAACTTGATCTTGCATCAGTTACATGCTGATCACAAGATCGAACATTGTGCTCCCACCACAAAACCAGCATTGGAATGAAAACTATAGGATCAGACTTAATCCATAACCATGTTGTAACATCAGATCAGTTTTCATGCTGGGTAGTTTTCCAAGCTAAATGATCTCTTTATATGCGCAGGTTGGTGTTGTTATATGCTCTACAGGTTCTTCCCTCTTATTTTTTATCAGCTATAAATTGTTCAACTGCCTTGGTATTGCTTCAAATCACTTTACATATCTCTCCCAAGCCTCACTATTGTCTATCTCACACGTACTGGTGTTTTCAATCTCTAACTTGCAGCCGCCTAAGAATGAAATTCTTTAACGAAACACTGTAATTAAACTTTGATCGTCGATGCGCAGAAAGGATAGATGTTATAATCACTTCAAAGCTAGTTGTTACTAACAATTAGCTCCACAGAGGTCAGCGTGGGCACACAGGCATCTACACAATGAACAAAACCCTATTGTGCTATTGTCTGCGTGCAACAAGAAGACAGCGCGGCGTATACACATAGTGTAGTGTAAGGCGCCCAGGCGCCAGAAAACAGGCAGAAATTGTCTTGTTAAATGTATATTATTATTAAAACATGGCACTGTGTATACCATTGTTGTTTTAAACTTTTGTCATTCTAACTTAGAACGCGGCGGGAGGTGGTAAAATATTGCTTGTGGTAAATGGTAGCTAATTGTATTCATGAGTCATTTATGACTCAGGTGGCTGTAGCTTCAACTAGCCATGAGTTTAAACTTGGTACAAGAAGAATTTTTAATGATTTTTGTGGCAAAACATTTAGAATTCATGCCTTCATGCCTTGAAAGTTACAAACACTACAAATTTGGTATCATTGCAAAATACTATGTATTACATATATCCATAACTCAATCCTTTAAGGTTCCAGCACAATATAATTGCAATTGTACTTCCAATAAAATTGTCCTGATCAATGGTTTGACAGCCTGCCAGTTATGAGCCATAACAATACGGAACTTCTTCCTACAGATTATAGTGCAGCAAGGAGTTATAATAAAAATTATAAAAATCAAAACATATACATTATACCCAACTCAAATGTTGGGGTCCTAACCCACTGTGAATCAGTGGCCTTAAGACGTTCATTTGTGGAAAATAAGGCAGAGATGAAGTCAATGATGGATAAGAAATTTTGTGATTAGTATGTTACACATTGTTCCTATACCTCGCCTATGCTTCGAATACAACGAACAAGCCTATCATGCTGGTGTCAAAATAAGAACTAAACTCCTGCTTTGTCTCTACTCAAGACCCAAATATTAGTTGAGCACAGGTCCAGTATTTGTGTTAACAATGCTACAGCATCTTTTAAAATGGTAACATAATATCACTAATTATTACATAGGCCTAACGTTCAACTGTAGACAAATGTAGTATATAACTAATCTACATCAAAATCTAAACCAGCACACCCGAGAACGGATGCAGCATTGCTTCAACAGATATTTAAGCTACAACATGATCTTTGCATGCATTTGTTATTACAGACGACATGTTAGGTTGTGAAGTATGCATGCACTGAAATGCCATTGTATGTATCATTTCGAATACAGTATTTAAATATTTTTTCTCACCCTAGCATTATGTGAATGGCCAGTGCGGTAGAATGGTGGCTTTTTCTGCAGGAAAAGAGAATATGCATGGAGTCACTGCAGTCACCAAAGGAAGGAGGTGTGCTGTGGCCTTATGGTTTACCCTGGATCCTGACCACCAAGAGAATTCCTATGATGTTGCTGCTAAAATGCTAAATGGTGCATCATATTCGTAAAAACTGTCTTGTTATCTTAATTATGTGACTTCTGAATGAGCTCATTCCATTACAAAAATAGAACAATTGTGTGGAGTACAAGTATGATAAAGTGAAGGTACTCTTACCGCACAAAATATAAATAAAGATGACAGTCCGAATTGTGCATGCATCCATTTAAAAAAATTTCCGCTGTTTACTATATTCCTTACTGGAGTTGGGTGACAAGAAAGTGTATTGAACCGTTTATTGTTAACCCTATTCACCTGATATCCCGTACGAAGGACAAATGTCTTGCGTAAAGCATAATTTTTGAATTAAGCCCTTTTTTATACAGGTGGGACAGCTCAAGAGTGATCCTAAACGTGTCCGCGTTGTAAGTATGGAACAATAATGCTGGCTCCAATTTTTTAAATTACATATATACTAGGTAAAGCTCGAGGAAAGGGCAGACATAATTCTAAACAATTTACAATTTTCCGTATTTGAGTTGTGGTTGGTTATTGATTTTCGTAATTCCGCGGTAAAATCCCGCGTAAAGAATATCTCGCGGAACAAGGTGTATTAAACTCCAAATAAGCTGAAGGCGCAACGAAAGCATACATGCATGACTGATATATTAGCGCAACGAATTTTGAAGCAGGATGACATGAGGTCAGTGAGGTATGGTGAATGATAACCCCTCGACCTAGAGGTGGTTCGTTCTCTTAATCAAAGAGACTTGCATGTTTAAAAAAAGACGTTTCATTGTGAGGAAGGATGTGAAAGCAACTGTCACAAATCGCCAAAAATTGTGAAAGTGCAATTACCCCCACATAATGGATGTAGATGTTGGTAGAAACATAGATAGAAGAATACCTGGATATGGAGATAATTAGAAATGATCCGCGTTTCGGCACGTGACACATTTGGTATAATAAATTTATATGGCGATACCAAGGGCCGTTAATTAAGTATAAAAACCTTAGATACAACTTTAATCACTATACATGTACCTGCGTTCCCTTCAACTGATCATAGTAACTGCGTAGATGTGTCTAAATGCTATCTAGCTTGCCTTAACCGTGCGCAAGAGCACATATCGGATATCGGGTTAAATGAATATAACCCACAAAACTAGAAGACATTTGCACATAACGCGTAACTTTGGTCTACCTTTGACAGTACGCGTTCCACACATAAAAAACTCATGCTTAACATTTAAAAGCAAAATTGGACTTTGCTGCGTGTGTCTAACTCACACACTATGTACCGAAACACGATAGGTCCGCTACGTGTTCACCGTGCAGTTGTACCCACACGCTGAAGCCCCTTACAACAGATATAGGTTCATTCCATAGAGGAAAAATGCAATGTTTTGCTTATAGAAATGAATGGTTGGAAGCTTTTCTAAGTTGAGATATATGTTCCGAAGCGGCTGAAATGACAGATACGGTACCTACGTAGAGTATGCTTAGTGAATTGCATGAACAATAGTCACTAACCTGGAAAGTAAGACAAGTAGGAGTACGAAGAATGCCGAAGATAACGATTTTTGTGTTGAGCAGTGAAAGTTGGAGAAAAAGCAAAAGGGTCAATGGAAACACAGTTCGCTTCATAGGGTCCGCCGCCTACAATTGACAATTCAATGGATCACGTGACGCGTTTCGAATCCAGGTATTCTTCTATCTATGGTAGAAAGAAACACATCATATTTATTTATGGTTATTGTGAATCTTATAAGAAACTACTGCGTTCATTAATAACACAAGCAATGTGTATTACCAACACTATTATAATTGTTGTATCTTTAGATGGTAGTATTCAAAAAGTAGGTTATACGCACCAAGCTGCAGATGCAAAGCTATCTTTCCACAAGGTTTATTCTTGGACATTTGACATGTCTTCTACTGAATCACTAGTTGAATTAGCAGAAGCTAAGCATTATTACGCTGGTGGCTCATGTCGATTCATGTCATTTAGATATAAGACATTGAAAATTAATTAGACAGCATTGTTTTTAATTAGGGTGCGCACGACGCATGCACGTGAGTGATCGCGCGAATTCATATCTTTACAATGGCATAACTGGAATACGCTACTGTATACATACAATGTTGTAAGCTGCAGTATTGTTTGCATCATCCATCATTCTCACTGACTCTGTAGTCGTCATCAGAATCCTGTAACTCATACGCACTATCTTCTTGGTCACTGTCTATTTCACTATCTAGTTGGGTTAGGGCAGCAGAAGATGGCTGCAGACCATCACGAGAAACAACTGTTCCTCAGCAAGTTTCTCCTTCATCCATTTTGCCCTGGCTTCCTTATTCTTGTGCCATGGTGGTTTGAACTTCTCCCCTAAATTCTGATACTCAGAAAATAAAATTGTTTGATGAGATTTAAACTGCTTAAATTGCTTCACAGCTTCAGATGCAATCACTTTCCTCATGTAAAGTCTCTGATAGTCACATTTCTTACGAAAATACTTTCAAATAGTATATAGTGAAATGTAATCCTCAAGCAGAGATGAAGGTATTAGTTTAACCGTGTCACAGAAGTTGAAATTGCAAAACTTCGTCATGAAAACCATTGACCGTACCCAGCAATAATCAATTGCAGAACAGTCACAATGATATTTGGGATTGTAAAATCACACTTGTGCCCTCTACTTCTAATGTATTGTGCAAGAGCTGAATCATTGAGAGCTTCTTTGAAGTCTTGACACTTGATGATAGCCTCAGAAATGAGCATCTCATCACATTCCACCTTTTCACCACTTTCAGGATCCAGTGTGCAAGAAGATCCTTTGCTTCATGCATTTTGATTTGAAGATATAAAGGCATGTACTTTTCACTCTCTTGTCTTCGAGCAAGCCAGCTATCCCGATAATCAAGTACATCCTGTCGGTCATGCCCATCAAAATACACACCGCTAAAAATGTACTTGCTTGTACAACCCAGTTTGTATAGTCACTTCCGAGCTGTCTCTTTGGAAATTGGAGGACGAATACCACTTATCATGATCGAGTGTCTGAACATCAATAATTATCAGGAGAACGGTGTTGATAAATACCTGGAAGCTTAAGTCAGTTACTTTCATATTGGGTATTCCTTTTGGGGCAGCATTCAACATAATAAAAGTTCTAGCTTTCATTTTGAAAAACATCATGGTCTCTGACAACGGCCTTTATTGGAGGGTGTGAACGTAAAACCTCCCAACTCAAAATCCCTCTTCCAACGCAAAAGGGTTCGAACGTAAACATTTGGACAAGCATGAATCAAGCACCTTTCAGCCACTACATAAGGTAAACTGCCATATTAGAACAGGTTGGCCTTATTGGAACAGGGGGGGGTCAGAATAACCGCAGCCTATAACCACAGTTGATAATACCCTTTAGCGAACTACGCCCCTAAGTAGTTAATTTGTTTTCACGTAGTACGAAAGCTAGTTAGTAAACCTCTTATTTCTTGGAGGCTAAGCGTGGAAGAAATGGCTGGCAGCGAAAGGGAAAGCGCCTATCCCAGTTAATAGTAAAGGTGTCACGATGGACTTATGTAAACGATATCGCTCCACAGAACCGACCCGTTCGTGGGGTCAAAGGAAGTAGGCCTAGCATTTGGTAAATATAAGGCCAAACTGCAGTGCCCAGGACACGTCACCACTGATCTGAACGCCATAAAAATCATAGCCGATTGTGTACCCGATATACGCGCATCTATCAATAATTTTCCAATAGTATTTATTACAATAATTTAACCAAGTATAGGTTAACAAGTTTTGTTTTGCTGAATTCCAGCGATTCTCAGGGGGCTGTAGAAGAGGTAGGGATTTGAAACTCATTCTTTCTTGCGTAGATTTGTGTTATAACCGTAACTTAGCGATCCAATTTCCACCATGCAAGCTATGGCTCATTTAGTACTCACTTCCGGTAATTTTCAATGGAGGTCACGAAGCCTCTCTCTCTTTGACTTGAAGTAGCTCTTCCGCGTAACCACTTATAACAAAGTTTTAAGCTTAAAATCGATGTTTCATGACTTATGAATAGAAAGATGGGGGAAAGGAGGGCTTTTGCTAGCTCTTGCAATGCATGGCGTTTTTAAAATCACTACCCCTCAAACTAACAGAAAGTGACATAGTTGCAGACAGAGAACGCAAAAGTATTTTTTTGTCTGTACGATTGAAACTATTAAAAAAGCTACGACACACCCCCTGTTCTAATTTGGCACTCATTGCGAAACCCCCCCCCCCCCCCTCAGAGGTGCGAGTGGATATACAAAACAAAAGGTGCTGGAAAACATTTAAAACGATGGTATGGTGCGCATCCATCAGTAGTGACACTTGGTGGTGTTAAAACGTTCTCCTAACGATGCGTTTGACTTGTACAGTCCGTTTAAAAACCGGTTCAAATATGGCAGCTTACCTTACATGTTTTCTGGCTTTTGTCTAAAATTGTTCAACTCTGTATACAACCAATGAAGCAATGATGCTCGTATAGTCAATTCCATAACTTTTGCCTTTGAGAGATCATCTACAGTAACAGAGATGTCCTCTTCATCACAAAATTGTGAGTGTGAATCTCCAGCTGCAGTGTTCAAGACAGTGTTCCAATCCTTTGATTATAAGAAATTAGCCAGTTCTTTTTCCCTTCAGAATTGCTTTTTTCTTTCTCATTGCTTGTATAAAATTACAGCCTACTTCTTTTCATGTGTGCGATCACCCACACTATCACTGTCTATGGGTTTCTTGCTTGGTCCTGCTGATATGGAGGTTAAATCAACCTCGACGGTAGTTGGAAGTCTTTCATGACTGGCAGAGTCCTCAGCTGTGCTGTTGGATGTACGTCTATAGCTACTTGTTAAATGGGTCTTTGGAAATGTAACCATCTCCCTGGAATCACATACCATTCTATAATGTGAGGGCTTCTACATCTGAACGTCTCATAACTGCAACACATGCATATTCTTCGCTGTTCCGCTTCATCCTCATGCAACAATGTACCATGCAGCAATATCATCAGTTACAGCAGCCACGAGTGTGATGAAAAAACGCCACGCATCGTCCCATTGTTTGTAAACTCCAGTGACATTATCAGAGACCCTTAGTACTCTGTATAGCAACTGAGAGCATTGTGCAGCGTACTGGCAATACTATTAGATCTCCATAGATCAATACTATTAGATTTCCATTTATAAACAAAAGCGGCCATTTGCGACCAATCGGCCTAATCTGATAATGCGGGAGTGTCTCATTATTGCAAGTTCACACACTTCAAACCTTTTTAACTTTTGAACTGTTCACAGCCAAAACATTTCATTCAATGTTATATTGTACAAGTAAATAAAAACATTCTCTAACGAGAGAGTTGTTGGTATATAGGATTGACCAATGGTGGTGTAAAAAGCACGGAAACAAGAGTGACAGAAATTTAAATTGAAATAGGCCTATATTTAGCCCATTACTCAGGCATGCGCTGTTATATTGTGAATGTGCTTAATATAGGCTTATTTCAATTTTCCAGTAAAATTTCTGTCACTCTTGTTTCCGTGCTTTTTACACCACCATTGGTCAATCCTATATACCAACAACTCTCTCGTTTGAGAATGTTTTTATTTACAAGTTTCATAAGTTTTTTTTCGCCCTATCGTAGTCAATAATCAAATGTCTTCAATAATAATTATTATTATTAGTAAAATGTATGATGCATGATGTGTCCTTGCCCGCACCCTCTTCTTCTTCGGGGCCGTCCTCCTCCCCGGCCTCCGTGCTTGTTCTGACCAGGCAGGCCAGGGGGGCAGTGACCATGCAGGCAAGGGGGGCAGTGACCATGCAGGCAAGGGGGGCAGCACTGCTGGTGGTGTGTAGCAGCGCTGGTAGTGCTGGTGGAAGCGCAGGCGGGGGCAGCACTGGTGGTGATGGTGGAGGCAGCAATGTGCGTCCTCTCGGAAGCACATTTAGCCAATCGGACAGCGGGGTCATTCCAATACCGACTCCTTTTAGATGCTTTAATGGCAGCTAAATTGCCCTAGTATTTCTGCCTGTTAAGAGCGCGGTTTCCCTCGAGGTCCTCATCATATCGCCGCCTTTTAGCAGCACGGTTCTCCTCGAGGTCCTCTTCATATTGCCGCCTTTTAGCAGATCGCATAAATTCAATATCTGCGTTGTAGTTGTCGCATACAGAGGCCTTCTTCTTTTCGGGATCGGCCTTGTAGCTGTCGCGTACAGAAGCCTTCTTTTCGGGATCGGCCTTGTAGTTGTCGCGTACAGAGGCCTTCTTCCTTTCCGGATCGGCCTTGTAGCTGTCGCTAACAGAGGCCTTCTTATTTTCGCGCGGGATTGGCCTTGTAGAGCGCTCGAGCACTCGTCTTGGTTCTGGAGGTATTCCGCTCGTTGCTTAGATCTCTTCTTTTGATTACGCGAAGGCATTTTTAGAAAAACAACTTCACTAGCCATAGTAACAACTAAACTGCGATAGGAACACCAAATATATTTATTGCAGGTTAGAGACCTAAAATTATTAACAAAAATCTATTACATACATTATTAATTAGAACTTGATATGTGTCTATATGACATGTAAGGATAACGTGCCGGTAAATTTCGAAGCGATTGGTACTATCCCGTCCTTCTAAACCGTCCCTAGCTCGAGTTATACCTTCCTAAGAAGAAGACGACGACGATGGAGAATTATTTTAGGACTGGGCACGAGAAACAGGAAACCGTTTGTTTCTCTATAACCACACCGTTTTAGACACGGAACCAACATAGAACTGTATATCGTTGTGCTCTCATTCCGTCGCGATAAGCGATCCGTTTCTCCGTTGTCCCTCCAGACGCTAGTGAAGTTGTATTAATGACATTCATCAACCCTCAATCAATCCTATATGCAGGTTCAGATGAAGCTTAAATTAATACCCTACGGAGGCAGTAGTATTGCTCTGATTGTAAGGACATTCACTAATTACCACAAGTAAAGAATAACATTCTCTGACGAGAAAGTTGGTGGGATATAGGAATTGGAGGCAAAGGTGGTGTAAAAAGGAGGGGAACAAGGTTTTGAGAAAAGGGTAATGAGACAAAAAATCCTATATTTAGCACTTCTTTTGGTTCTGTTACATTTACACGTGCTAAATATAGGATTTTTGTCTCATTACCCTTTTCTCAAAACCTTGTTCCCCTCTTTTTTACACCACCTTTGCCTCCAATTCCTATATCCCACCAACTTTCTCGTCAGAGAATGTTTATCGTTACTTGTTTCCTTTATTTTTTTATTACTGGCAAGTGCCCCCCCCCCCCCCCCCCACTCCGCTTCAATTACCGACACGAGCAGACGCCCGCTTTTGTTTGGGATCACTGTACGGAACACGGGAGAATTCTAACTCTTCGTCTCGACTTTGGGGGTATTCCTCTCGTTGTTTAGCTCTCCTCTTTTGTTTGCACAATTCTAAATATACGTAAATGTCGCCATGAAAATGGTTAAACATAGCACTCCATATTATGTAATGATTACGTATATCAGTTTTATGCTTTATTCATATATCCTGTAGATGTCCTTCCAGGAGATTCTAAAGCGATTGGTATAACTTGCGCTCTTTAAAACCATTCCTATCCGGAGTTATACTCACCCTAGAAGAAGAATTAGAAGAAGACGACGACGTTCTGGTTCGATAGCAACAAAGAGCTACACTATCCGTTTCTTGGTACGCGAGTTACAGTGTTTACGCGGGTCGCGTTTTTAAAATGATATTCACGACCCGGGTCAATTCCTATATAGGAACTACTATCGCAGTTCCTGACTACAGTCTACCCTCGATAGTGTCCGCTTCGATACAGTCCATCCTCGATAATGTCCGCTATTTTCCTCTTGCCAACTAACCTTCGTAAGCTAAGCTTTGCATCGCTACTATCCGTTTGTCCTACAGTCCGCTATTTTGGGGGTTCCCGTAGCCCGGACTATATCGAGGGTAGACTGTATTCAGAAAACAAGAAACAGTGTAACTTTTTTTGCTTTAATGCCTCCACTGAACATTTCTTAGACACATTATTGATTCCCAACACACATGCACAAAAATGAAACGAAAAACGAGAGTAACTGCCTGCTTCCGAGTTTTTAGTACAAAGTTTACTGAGGTCTAGCAAAGGCAAACCGCATCGATCCGCGTTGTGATCAATGAATTTTATCAGTGAATAGGGATCACTGTGCTCACTGACTAATTCATCGTCCACAATGCGGATCGATCCGGTTTGCCTTTGCTGGTGCGGAAACGCCTTTACGCAAGACATTTGTCCTTCGTATGGGACATCAGGTTAATATCTCGTAGCTTACATTGAATAATTGGTAATTAGCTGAATTGCCATTATCATCACTTAAGGCCGAACTTACAAATAGAAACAAACGAAGACCTTATTTTAATGCAGGCAGCATTGAGCCGTGGATTATATTGCTATAGTAATGGCAATTGATTACTACTCTACATGTACATGCTGCCTGTGCTTAAACCAGAGATAATATAATACATGTATCTCTGCTTAAAAGGTAGCGATCGGCTACCCAGCCATGTTATAGCACAACTTGCAAAAAAAAAAACAAACGAAGGCTTTATTCAGTTCAATGTAGGCAGATTTGAGCCGTGGGTTATATTGCTAGTAATGCTATGGCAATTGACATGCTATTCTACATACTGCCAAAACTTAAACGGTGGCGATCGGCTACCCACGCCCTGTTTATGTTAAGGCCAGAAAAAAAAAACTTTATTCTGTTCAATGCAGACAGAATTGAGCCGTGGCTTATGCTGCTTGTAATGCTAATGGCAATTGATACTACTCTACATACTGCCTAAACTGACTTAAAAGGTAGCTGTCGGCCACCCCCGCCCTGTTTATGTTAAGGCCTATACGAAAGTTTGGAAGCGTATATCGAAAAAAAAAAAAACAGCGATATCTTCCACGTAATCGTAACGAAAAATTAAATTACAGTTGGGTGGAAGATCTCGCTGTTTTTTGGATATATATCAGATGTACCTCTGCCACCGGGTAATACATTTTCAGCGGCTTTCAAGCACTCCTTGTAAACCTTGGGTAACAGCTAGGAATGTAGGAACCATATTAGGCCACACCAAATTAATCGTTAGTTTCTGGTCCCCACCCGCATCCTTTTATCTCAATTATCGTTTATTGTGACTATATCATATTCATATGCATAATCATATTCAATAGCTTCTCACATGACCCGGGTGAATTTTCTGAACAAGCCTGAAGGTGATCTTTCACACTAAACATCAGCCAGGCCACAAATGGTAACCTGTACAATTAAGGATCGGAGCATTATACGTCAATCACATGCATCGAACCCTGTTTGAACAGAAATTAGAACTGCATGAAAGGCGCTCTAATGATACCGTACTATGATAAGTAGTAGTATGAAGACAGCTGGACTTATAGATAATTCAATGCTGCATTGCAAGTTTATAACAAATATAGCTATGTACTGCTGTCCCATCAAATTGATATTTGGAACCCTGCAGCGCCCAACGCCAAAGTAACAGTTTCAAGAATTTACAAATGCCAAAGCTGCAAAGCTTCTGGGTAGGCTTACAGCCCTCCCTCATACCCTCGCTATTGAGGAATGGGTACCCATCCCGACCACGCCCCCGCAAGAACGTTCTAGAAGAATGGAAATGGAAAAGGACAAAAATAAAACAAGCTGTATATAGTATTTTTAGAATGTAGGTGAAATTGAATCAATTTGATGTTGATGTAGCCGGAATAATGCAGTCCTGAAGTCCTAATCACCCGCCCGCCCGCATGCTATAAATATAATGTGGAGGACCAGAAACAAAAGATTAGGTTGGTGTGGCCTTATGTGCACTGCACCTGTATGGCGGGTCTGGGTGAAGCATATGCTCATGCACATATAGGTGCACTTCTGTTTACACTTGACAATGTCAAAAGACAACAACATGTACTTCATTACCATACTCCCGGCTGCCATCAACATTTCAATCGATTTTTCAATTACAAAATGTGGGTTAGTGGTACAGGCTTTCGATGTCTCGAATAAAGAAGGAACATAATCAGGGGTTAGCGGGTCGTTGCTATGTCCCCCCGAAACGAAGTGTATGCTACATATAGCCACAAGTACTCATTTGGAATTCAGTCTTTGCGTCCCACTGCCACTATCAACTGGGACTTACGCTCTGCATCTTGGGGGAATCGATAAATATGAATTCCCGAACATTTACTGAAACGATTACTGCATCCAACTGCACAACAAGCCTTGCCCATACTTTACTTTGCTTTGACACTCAAAATGGCGGATAATACAAATTACGTCCATTGAACAACCTCTATAAATAGACGTGTCACTAAATAGCCCGGCCGGTGCCATGATTTTGGCAGAAAATTAAGGACACCTGCTGGCGGAACTGAACAACATATTACAGAATCCCCAGGGCAGCTTTGTGTGAGCATTTAGAATAATTAGAGGATTTACATTTGGGTCTGGGTACCGGACCCTAAGTGGTTTGCGATACCCGTTGAATTCCCTGTTGGTCTCATAAAATACGTGATTCGTAATCAGACGCCTAAATTGCTGTGTATGATTCGCCTAATTATACTCCTGCCGTATTTTCAGTCCTTTATCGTTTAATTTTGACCCTTCACTCTCCCACGAATAGATGAAAACCAGCCTTTTGCATCAGACGAAGTATTGAACATTAAAGACTAATTTTGCTATATCTAATACCGGTAATTGCAGTAGTTTGCGGTTATATTCAAAATATGGTGACTACTTCTACCACGGAGGTTCCATAACCCACGGGCGAGAAGTGTGACAGGTGGCAGTACGTAGACATATAAGATTTGATCCAGCAAGAAAGATAGTGATTTATGCTCTTATTGTTGAATGCATCGCTTGCATGCGTAGGTATACCGGAATTAATCGCTTATAGCTTCCAGTTTGGCGCATATATGAATCATCGAAAAAAAAATTCATGGAAAGCGTCGACGAGCCCCGAAGAATACTGAAAATACTGCATATGAGGCGTCGTGAACGACAATTGCTTTTATTTCTACCGCATTCTAAAAACTGTGGGCCATAGTTTTTAGAAAGTAACGTGTAGCAGAGTTATCGGGAGAAGAGATCACCTCATTAGGCATAAATTAGGTAATTCTCGTAAATCGGTAATGTACTTCCACGTACATTTAGGCCCTTTGCGATCTGCGGGTGGAGCGAGTTGAGCTCTGAATATTGCATGTATGTTGTGTGGTAAATGTAATACTTGTATACTATTGTGCAAAATAATATTTGAGCACAAGTTAACAAATAGCTATACATACAATACTCTTGCTAGTCTACACAATATTATATAACTAGCTAAATCTGACCAGTTTAAAAATTCTGTCCACGTCAGCATGGCTATGGTGACCCTGCAACAGATAAACGCTAGATGTCAAAGTTCGAATAAATCAAAAATATTAATTACATAGGATTAAGCAATAAGCAGGAGCAGATGTAGACAATAGAATAAAAGTACAATCATTCTTTGAAAAAGCGGTTCCTAATTATTAAAAATTAACCATACGACACAAATTATATATTCCTTGTACGTAATCAGCTGTGTTGTAAGGGTGTAGGGTCTGGTACAATACCTGTAAATATTCTAGCTGCCAATGTTATATTAAGTGCATCATTGCTGCAACCAAGAATAATGTCTGCAGTTGGCATGGCAAATGTATTATTAGTATCTTCGATAAACAGTGATCCTGTAGAGTCAACTGATTCATTTATCACGACCCCATTGAATGTCCATCTGTCAGGTTTATTCTCATCAGGCAAAATACATCTGAAATACGCTGGAACATCACTTGAGATTGTAAGATTGCGAGTGTTTGATCTTATTGTGTACCGTTCTGTAGCATACTCACCTGTAACGATGCAAGGAGCAATTAAATAAAACTTTCAAAAACAATACAACTTACCAAATGAAAAATTAAGTGCTTTAAGGGAATAGTAAACACCTTGACGTGTTCCAACTGTGCGACGGTAGTACCAGCAGATGTTACATGTGGTTTGAAATGAGGCAGACGTTATGTTCAGTATGTTCACATGATAATTGAGATCAGGATAGTAATAGTTTCCACTCAGCTTTAAATATCGAACGAATTCATTCATTTGTCAAGGGAACAATGTTACAAATCAGACATCAGTGCATGTCACAAAGCACCTGCATTAGACTTATGTTTGCTTGTAAATATGCTTTTCAAAAATAAAAATTTAATTGGGAAAGTGGCAGCGAAAGGAACCTAGCGCATATATAAAAAGGAAAGAGTATCAAAGTTGATGCGTGCAATTAAAATCTACGCATAATTATAAATTCAGGCCACCACTGTAACTCCATGATGGACAGACTAATTCCAGTGCATAAGAAAGAAGTTGTAGAGAAATTTAGGTGTCTCTTCAAATAAAAAAATTATTTGAAAAATGCGCTAGGTCCCTAATGGCTGCCATGACCCCATTAATAGTTCATGTACTATTACAGTTTGAACAAGAATACATAGTCTGGTACCACGCTATAATATTTTCTTATTGCCAAGTTTTTTTGTATTGAAATAAAGCTATTAATATGGTCCACATTATGTTATATTGAATAGCAGGAAAGGATTATTGAGTGCTGCTGTATGTTGAGGTGCAAAATTATCGTATGTAACTTGTATTAACGTATTCTCTAGAATTCATTTTAGCAGCAATATGGTTGGAGGACATATACAATTATATTCAGCACTGAGATATTCATAGTGAAATATTTCAACTTTGTAGCATCTGTTGATTTATTGGCCTGATTGAACCCAACAGCAGAGCTGAGTAATACATGCTGCTGCATTGTTTTAACAGCCCCCTAGATTGTCTAATCTGAAGGTACATTTATTCCTTACCAAAGTCTTGTCTTCCGTGTTTAAAAAAAAAAACGGTTATAATATCTAATTATCCTTCTGTTCCTTTTCCCAATAATGCACATGTAGCTATCGATGTTGAGTGTATGCACGTGCTTTTGATGCATAAACACTCATTATGCTTACCTGTGATAGTGGAAAAGCATTGATGCAGTTATAATTAATAAATATTTCAATCAAAACGTTTTGCATTTCTAGTGCCTTAAAGTTCCATCTCAGAATGAAAGTTGATCCATTAAGTACAACAGATCCATTACTGAACACGTCTGATGGAGCTGCAGTATAGAAAGTGGAATTACAAGTTGCAAAAGGTAGAGATGTAGTATTTATGACTTAATATAATGGGTACACATTATCACGGCCAATTTCACAGCCATTTGCCATTTGCAGCCATTATAAAATTGGATATTAGCCTCCTCCCCCCAAAATATTGAAACGATGCCTTAACTACACATTAAAGAGGACTGTGTCCCTAAACATAGAATTTGTTCCTCAAACGTATGCATTATTTATTTAGGCAACACAAGCGCTGTGAAATATTTGACGAAACAAATTCCAAGGAGGAATTGTTTTCGGAACTGAATAATTTTTCCTGCACCATCTTTATTGCTGAACCTATACATGAATAAGTTCAATCGCCATTTACAAGCCATGCAAAGGAAAAGTTCTAAAGTGGCCACCTTTATCCTCACCAGGCTTGCCGAAGGTCAAGCTGACCATTATCTACCTCCAGGTGCATGCAGCCTAATTTTTTTTCTTTAGCCAACATGTTCATACAAGTTTGGAACAAATCTATTAACTGCGCCTTTTTTAAGGCACATCTTTATTCAGTCACATTCTAAACGTCCCCATTTAAATAGGTCCTCACAACGGATAACAATTTGAGTAATTAAATAACGACAGGACTCCTCTATTTATCTATTATGCAAGCAAACGAAGTCCCATTCTATGTACGAGAGGTGTGCCTTGGTCCACGCATACAAGGTGATCCTTCCCCATATGTACCAGCTGAGGGCTAGATCATTGGCTTGCAGATGTTCATTTACTTTACACAGTTATATCTTCGTAATGGATAAAACTCAAGTCACCGAGCTGAGCATTTAAATACCTACAGGACTCCTCTATAACCAAACAAACTGTTAGGAGCTTAAGATAGGTACTTCAATAAATTACATTTGTGTGGGTGGATACTGGTGAACTAAATTTCGTCAAAAATTGAGACCGCATTTTCGGTTTCTCTACGAGTGCTTAAGAAGACGAGTGCTTTGTAAAGTTATTTGCAAGGTATTTAGGACTTTATTGCTAGATTACAGAAGAAAAGGGGTTGCACGATACACTAATGATGTCTAAATGTTAGCTAGCATACGGCATTAATTTGTGTGCCTCATTAATTTCTATAGTAATCTATCGTGATTAGTCATTTCTTGTTAAGGTACTAATTTGAGGAAGCGTTTCCCATGTATTTTAGGTCTTAATCTATATCAGGATACAATTTCATGTGCTTTGGGTGGTGCCCTGGATCCATTTATCGGCACGGGCGTTTACTGTTGGATTGCTTATAGCTTGACATAATATTGCTAAAAACCTAGTATTTCTGTGTTAGAGCCATGGGGATTTTAAAACCTATTTTCTGTTTTTTCAATGCATAGACAATCTATTTTGTTTATGTGCCAAATAGTTTTGTGACAAGTAATAAAAAAATTCTCTATACGAGAAGGTTGGTAGTATGTAGGAATCAAAGGTGATGGTGGTGTAAATAGCAATGGAACAAGGCTTCTGATTGAAAAGGAAAAATGAAATAGACCTATATTAGCAGCATGTTGTTGCATATATTGTAAAGAGCCACTTTCATATAAAATAGTCCATGTTATATATTGGTAAACAATCGGCTATGCAGTCTATGTAAGACACATAATTAGATAACTTGTATATCTAAAAATAAATGTTGTATAAATAGCGAACAACTAGAGTAAACGCTTTGGTGCTTCAATCGTCGTTTGGTGTAATCTCTTTTGTTAGTGAAGAGTTGTATTCTCAAAACACCTTCAGGTCAGGAAAAGAAACAAGCGAAACGACGTGCGAAATACCTTCAAGTTCGAGACGATGTTTTAGAATCGGCACGGGCATCCTACAGCGATACATAATATTCACAGTGATTTCAGTGATTGGGTATGAACAAAAATCAAGGAAACAAGTAACTAAAAACGAGAAAGTTGGTGGTATATAGAATTTGAAGGCAATTGGTGGTGTAAACACTAGGAAACAAGGTCTTATGAGAAGAGAAAATGTAATAGTCCTAATTTAGCACATTTCTAGGGCATATGTTGTTTGTGTGCTAAAAATAGGACTTACGTTTTTCCTTCTGATAAGACCTTGTTTCTAAGGCTTGAAACCTGTTAGTTTAGAAAAAACCGGCTGTAAGAGGTTATTAAACGGTTGGTTAATGTTTAATCTCCCGCAATCCTCATTTAAGAATGGCCATCCTTAAATAAGGATGATGACCACTTTCTAAAAGAATAATTTAAACTTGGTGTTTGTTTTATATTAGTGATCTACTAGATTCAAGATCATGCAGATCAGCAATACTGCCGCGATTAAAACTGGTTTGGCTTGCTCAAAAACCGGTATTACAGTGAAAATGCGGTAAAACCGCCATTGGTCGCTAGCGATATAGTAGTGAGCAAAATTAACTCAAAGCGACGTATGGCAAGGTAGGACAGGTTTCTGGTAACTCTAGGAGTAGAATGTACACTGTCAGATGGATCGGTGGAACAGTATCTACGGCATCGACAATCTACGCTCACTTACTGTCCAGCAAAGCAATTGAATACACTCAAAAGCATCAGCTAAGCAACCCTGCTTAGATACCGAGGGGAGCCACGACGGATGTAATTCTTCAGTATGGATGGATGACATACATGTAGGCCTATAGGTGACCAAAGCGGCATGCAGCACTGCATGATTCGTCAAATGACAGTGACAGCGACAGCAACAGTAGGCCTAGGCAATGGCGCGGTCTCCTAGAGTCTGATTAATTGGGACTATAAGCTCCATTAAGCTCGAACACATGTCGTATGCCAATTGGCAACGTTTCCTAGATTCTCCCGTAAACCCCCCCCCCCCCCTCCCCCCCATGCACCATTCTACATGGTACTAGTACTGTTACTCAATGATATAGGACTAGAAAGCACACTATTCGATGGAGCGGCTACTAAACAACCACATGCAGTGCATGTGGTTTCAATGAGGCTAAGTTTCGTCCTGCACGCCGGCGTTTGAGCAGAAGCGAGCATCTACATCAGTACACGTCATTATACAAATGCTTGATATTAATTTTGAAGTGTTATAGGCATAACTGATTAACCACAAGGTATTTCTTCGACGAATCAGGTTGTGACTATAACGGGCTATCAGAGCGTTTTAAAACCATTATGGTGTTTATGGTCAATAATCTCAATTGTCGTGATCCTTATTTATGGATGGTGTCAATCCTTAAATAAGGATGTGCCACTTCCTCCCTGTTTTACCACATGGACATTGATCATTTAAAGTTTGTAACGGAGGCTAATCAGTATACGATTGACCATAACCTTTTTTATCTTACATACTTGGTTAGCAAAAATATGCAATGTAAAAGATGATCCTTATTTAAGGATAATGACATCCTTAAATAAGGATTTTTCCCTGGAGATGATAAAACATTAAGGTAATTGTTAAAAAAAAATAACCGGTCAGTTGAGGTTGTTCGTTTTAAAACAACCGGTTATTTCCAGTTTACAATTAATTATCGATTATTTATGCATAATTGATGGAACCAAAAGCTAACCAGCACAACCTTGGGCTTTGCCACATGGCAAAAAAGATGTTCCATGGCATACCCCTAAGCATCTAGCGGATCCCCTTGTTACTATATGGGACAGTGTGAAATAATTGATGTATAATGGTAAAGACATAACACTTTCTTGGAACTCCACAGCGATCAATGGAGAACATAATACATATAAGATATAAGTGTTTCTCTAGTACAACCAAACTCATATGCGTTAACCTAAAGATCCATTGCTGATTACCTGGAAGGTACTTTAGCGCATCCATCACCATCCATTGTTCACTTAATCATCATCAGCACCAGTACACAATATGTTTGCAAAACTACCTGTATAGAAAAACATCTAACAAGTAATAAAACATTCTCTGTGAGAAAGTTGGTGGCATATAGGATTGGAATAAGGCAATATTGGTATAAGAAGGAAGGATACAAGGGTCTAATAAGATGGGGATATGTAATAGTCCTATGTTTCGCCCAATTGTGTGACATTATGTTTGTGTGCGAAATATAGGACTATTATATTTCCCCTTCTTATTAGACCCTTGTTTCCTTCCTTTTTTACACCAATATTGCCTTATTCCAATCCTATATGCCACCAGCTTTCTCAAGAGAATGTCTCTATTACTTGTTTCATCCGTTTTTTAATTTCTGATAATACCATGGTGCCCAATTGGGCTGCAAGAATATTTAGTTTCAGCAGACCCTCCCCAGATATGAAGATGGTGTATTAGGATCCCCACATGGTGTGTAAATGTGGAGGTGGAAGTGGAGGTTGCATGCAGTGGCAAAGCAGGAGGGGTATAAGGTGTGAAGGGGGGGGGGGGGGGGTCCTAGAGAAGCAAGGTCCCGATGTGGAAGTGCAGCATCTATAGGAAATGGGGGTACCCTGATGAGGAGGAGCAAGGGGCCTTGTAGTGGTGTGGATGTCCCAACATGAGGGGAACTTGATGAAGCTAGCAGCTGGGTGTCCACTGGTGGAAGTCCAATGGACACTATTACAGTACAGCTTGTGGAGCTTTTTCGAGCACCACCATTATACTCATAGGTTCCTACAGGGAGTAGCTATAGGAAATGATTGCAGTCATTTAAAAACATTTCTTTTACATATAACTCAAATAACAGTGTACTTAATTCCGCCAGCCAGGTGTTAACAAGGCATGCACAGACCTGTATGTGAAGCCTTACACATACATCAGATAATCAAACATAGAATATATATCGGAAGCACTTCACGTGAGAGCATACTTCTATAGTGGCACTCAGTGATACGGTAAGAACTATCCCTTGCGCAATCCACATCCACGTTGCGGCTTGAAACGAATTACGCAGTGGGATGCAGCACAGACCAAGCTACACGAACATGCCTTTTAAAACTAATAGTCACATAGGATGGCAGAGATCAAGATAGTTCTCGGTATCACTACAGGTATACGCTACAAATACAAAGACACGCATCACCAATTATAAAACATCACGCTAAAAACGAATTACACAATGGGATGCGGCGCAGACCAAGCTACACGAGGGAACAAATAAATCATTACCAATCGTTTTTCTGGACAGCGACTTACTGAGTGAGAGATGGCTGTCGCCCTATTGGTCTTCTACTTTTCTGGTTCAGCCTCATAGCTGTCACGCTCAAAGGGCCTTCTTCTTTTCTGGGTCAGCCTCGTAGCTGTCGCGCTCATAGACCATCTTTTCTGGATCAACATCGTAGCTGTCGTGCTCTTAGACCTTCTTTTCTGGATTAGCCTTGACGCACTCATAGTCCTTTTCTGGATCAGCCCTGTAGCTGCATCAAGAGCGCTGTTGAGTCCATTGCGTGGTTCTGGACTTCATAGGCCAAAGGTACGTATGGCCATCTAGACATTGTTAAACTGGTAACTATTCATAACGCGTAGGTGTGACTTACCATTTATCGGTGAATAGCATAGTAGATGCATAGATTATTAAGACAGAGATTGGAAACGGGTAACGTGAGCCATACTAGATAGCTATGCGCCGTCAATATTATAATGGATAGCACCTTATGAGTTTGGCGGGAAAATGTCTTGGTTTTGGTGAAATCCGTATCATGTAGAGTCTCGAATGTATTCCACCCAATTCATGAAAGGTAAGGTTTGTGAGAAATGAAGCTATGTGAATCCTTTCTGGGCGTGCAAAAAAACTGTTCTGTACGTTTTTTGACCTTGATTTTTTGTAAATAAGCTCTTCGTAGTAATCTAAATAGAACTGGATAGGTTTTACCCTTTTCCCTCGCTTTGAAAACATAAAGTGGCACGAAACAGCGTCTTAGACATACAGTCAGTTCTGGGCATATAACTACTTTTGTAAATAGTATTAACGGGGATTGAAGGTTTCATCCTCTAGTGCACTCATTTTGCGATAGAACAGGGCTATGAACTAAGTCAGGGAGTGTTGGTATGAAGTTATAAAAAGTTCGCTTTACATCAACTATCGCGTCAATCATTAGGGACACGGCACGAATAGACTAGGCCGTACTGGCAGTTCTGGGCGTAGAGCTAATTTTGTATATAGTATTATCGGGGTAAGAAGGTTTTATCCTCCAGTGCACTCATTTTGCGATAGAATTGGACTATGGGCTATGCCAGGGAGTGTTGGGTATGAGGTTATAAAGAGTTGGCTTTACATCGACTCTCGCGTCAATCATTGATTAGGGATACTGCGCGAATAGAATACTGTCAGTTCTGGGCGTATAGATTCTTTTACAAATAGTATTAACGGGGATTGAAGGTTTCATCCTCTAGTGCACTCATTTTGCGACAGAACTGGGCTATGCACTAAGCCAGGGAGTGTTGGTATGAGGTTATAAAAAGTTGCTTTACATCGAATATCGCGTCAATCATTTGGGACACGGCACGAATAGAGTAAGACTGCTGTCATTTCTTGGCCCGTGGCTACTTTTGTAAATAGTATTAACGGGGTTTGAAGGTTTCATCCTTTACTGCTACTCGGCCATTTCAGACTTAATAACTACTACAATAACCTATCTTCTGAGATCGAGCTGTTAATTGGCGAGCACGTGATCCGTTCCAATCGCTATCTAAATAATCTATGGTAGATGTATGGCCAGGGCAGGGGCGGATCCAGAATTACTTTGCGAGGAGGGGGGGGGGGGGGGGGGGGGGGGGGGGGGGCAAGGGGAAGAAGCATTAATTATCATGGTTTGGGTGTGGCTGCGCGTAAAAGAGGAAGATGTGCCCGGGGTGTGGGGCGAAGCCCCAGCCGCTTTTTACTGTTTTCATATGTTATTTCGGCGCGTTTTCATTGTATTTGTATCATCAGGGCGACGTAAGACACCGCCCCTTGTAGTTATGGATATTTAATTTCTAACTAGGCGGGGGGGGGGGGGCAAAACCCAGTTTTGTTCTGTATCCGCCCCTGCAGGGCACGAGATTTTTTTGTTTATCCAGCCCTATATACAAAATTAGGCCTACTCACTTTTTTATTTCGCCCGATGCGTCATACATGTTTCTGACCCCTAAAGATAAAATCAAGCTCAGAGGGTAAAGTTAGTTAGTAAATAGCATAAACACAATATTTCTATATTACAAGATCAGCGACTAAAGATAAGATTCAAAAGAAGGAGAATAATGTAAGGAGGAAGATAGAAAAGAAGTTGCAATGTGTTACAGAAAGGGAAGTGGAATTATCAAAAGTGTGGTATACAATATGCATAAAGCAATCAAAGAAGTCTCAAGTTCCTAAAGTAATGATGAATGGGAAGAAGAAGGGGAGAACATTACATTAACACTACACGGTCTATTGGCAGATTATACACAATGGGAGGCCTAAATGTAAATCGAATGTGTATTTGACCTTGTGAACCTTGCAAAGAGTATCTATGCTGGCAATTATGGCATTATTATCTTGAATACTTTTACGGGAATTGCATTGAGAAGTCAAGCGGTCACAATATTTTTTAAAGCGCGGTCCATTGTCATTGCGTACATTGTTAGTCACGCGACGAAATGTTTGAGACACTATAACTTTTGATATAGTTATCTGATTTATATAGTTATCTGATTTATCTGATTTACGTGGCAAAAGCATATATTTGATGCATTCAATTTGCTCTGTTAAGCTAGAGATAAAAGGTCAAATTATCATAGATTTCTTTGAAGTACCTACTTAAGACACTTGCACCTGGTGATACGTGGAATTCTACGCACTGGGTTGGTGAACTTTGTGCTCACGGCAGCAAAAATATCTACAGCACAAAAATCAGTTTGCATAGAGAAAAATGGTGTGGGAATACGTGTACGAGATTTCCAAGGTGGTTGAGATATGCAGATTTAGGCAACATTTGTATAGAATTTTAATTGCTGGAGGTATGCCATATAATAATACTATTCATTCATCTTGTAACCCAGCTAATTTACATGTTTTAACACTAATGAAATCTGTATATCACTGCGCGTTAGCGGCTGGACACGAGGTATACTACCATGGATATAGAAATAACTGATGTCCGCGTGCATGTCGCATTGAGAAAGTTATATTATTCATACCCATTTCAAGTTCAATGTGGCAGTCATTTATATCTGTTTGGTATTATGCGCAAGCTCTTCTCCTATAGCAGTGAGGACCATGAAAACTTAAGGAAATATTTGCGATACTAATACAAGGTGTAATTGATGTAATTAATAAACAAAACTGATATTGTAGGCAAATTTTGCTACACTGTCACCATCAAAATGTGCCCACACCAAATCAGCACCAGTGCACAATATGTTTTCAGAACAAACATTTAGCAGATCAATAACTCAGGCGGGCACCTAATGCCAAGATTGGCTTTATTGATTGTAAATCAAGGCAATGAATAAGAAGTCCATGTCATGGTTATCAACAAGTGTCCAGCTGAGCAGAGTAAAAAATATCTTTCTCAACAAGAAGAGCAAGCCAAATGAAACAAATTCAACGCCAGCCTGAAGAAATCCTGAAATGAATGCAGGATGAAAGGCAAGAGGAAGATTGACCAGACAGAAATGTAGAGAAAAAAAATGACTTCTGTGTATAATGCAAAATCACTATAAATGAATAGTTCCCTGAAATTACACAGGAACAGGAAACCTTCATCTCACAAGTATTTACAAATTTAGCCTCTTGCAAGGTGCATATTTAAACCACATGACATGCGGTATATATTGCAATCGCAATAAAAACTGTAACGGCTGAGGAATAACGAGGCGTAATCTTGCTATTCATTAAGATATTTATTCTAAACATTGGATATAAGTGGATTCTGATTTAGGAAAGACATTATGAAGGCTTTACGAGACTAATCAGCTGCTTCATCGTGCATCCTCTTCTAATTATGAACGGAGACTGCATACATACAATGCAACATAATGTAATTTAAAACACAATATTATCATTTCATCCACAAACACTAAATCACCATGCATTTATGTAATCAACTAACATTGATAACTGTAATTGTATTTTTAATTCCTTGTTTTTTAGATTCGTCCAATGTCCAATATGTAATTGTTAGTTTAGTTATCTTAGTCTGAGCATTACACATGTATAGTCATTCACCGCTTTACTAAAAAAGTTGTCACTTTGACATGAGTATCTCTGGTATTAAAATAGCTACAGTAACGAAAGAAATATTTAGAACGTAGATCTTTCTTTTACCTTTCTAACCGTTATTATTTTATAAGCAGTTATAAAAAAATTCCCCAGTACATATCTGTATGTAGCCACAGATAAGCTTACCTGCCACATTAATGCTAGTTCAGTTGTTTAAAAGGATTGTATTGTTATTTCAAAGTGTATCAACCTTGCTCGACCACCGCGTTTCGTCCGAATCCGAATACAGTCATGCACGGCTCGAAACGGCCGCATAGGACCTTAAGGAAAATATATATTGGCTTTGCTGGACGACATGCCAAGGGGTTTGTAGGCATTCCATTAGTTGAACCAACATAAACAAAGAGAAACGTCACTACATCTCAACATACCGCCTCCGATATGACTGTATGGTATTTCTTAACTGCGTAAGTCAACCACTGAATTCTCAAATAATAAAAAGATAGTAGTTAGCTGTAGCCTTCTTAGAATCAAAATTTGTTGATACAGGTACATGTTTACTGCTCCGACAATTGATACAAAAATATTCTTTATACAAACACCCAAACACGCAATTCGTTTCTTCAAATTCTATCAAACAGAGTATCCCACAACTGTTAAAAATATGATTTAACCAATCCTCTATCACTTGACTGTCGTTTGCTGTAGAAATGGCCTAGAATTGATTTACCAGTTGGGAATGGTTAGAATTCAAAGAGGATCGGTTCATTTAGTTTAATTCAATATTTCCATGCCTTAATCTTCTTATCCATGTACATTATGTTTCCTAGTAACACACATCCTTATTTTGTACCATGCGATAACGTAAAACAGGTGTTCAGGTTGGATCCACTGACAATTTTTCTAAGAATAGCAAATCTCTTCCTTACACGAGTGGATTCCATCATTGCTACGCGAAAAGTCAGTCTTCATTTCTGTCTGCGTGTTCTCCATCAAGATATGCGCAAATTACATACTCCAGTTATTATTGTTTATTGTGGTAACGTTTAGTGATGGAGCATGTACATGTAAAAAGAATGATCCAGTCGCACGGTTATTCAATGATTACAGAGGAACATTATGGCATCATCACTGAGACGTTTGCAACGTACTCAGTGTTTGGGATATCTTAGTATGCTTCCAACTGGATTGTGAGCCACTTTGTTCTGTCATGCATTCTAAGTTTGCATGGCATTTGATAATCGAGTGCCCTCAAGGTGTTCAAGGAAAGAAACAAAGCTTTTCTTCTGGTCGTTTCCTTTTTATCGGCTATAACGGTCATCTGATGGTCTAAATGTTAGAATAGCATTGTCTGCCCCTTACGTGAGAGGGCGAGACTGCTTTCCGTATTACTTGTTGGATGTGTAAAAAAGGGGAATCGTCCGGCTATTAAATGAATGATAATTGATTTACATCCTGAAACATGCATCAGGCTGTAAAAAAATTCTGATAGAATGCTGAACCAAAACAAATGTACGTCTAGCATTGTAAAAAAGTTTCTGTGATAGATAGGCTGTCCCCACACTGGTGACTATATGTCTGTTGGCTTTTTATAGTATAAGGCAGTTGCGGCTGTAGATATATACTTCGCCTGCGCGTTGTTCATCATGTGCATGCAGCTCAGGTTATGATCAGGAGCCGCAATTAGAATAACAATTAATTTAATTTAATAATTATATATATAGTAGCCGTTCTGAGATATTAAACTGCTTGCAAGCAGGACGCATGTGTGCGAGATAAGCGGCTGAATATAATTGCATGCAGTATAAAAAGTTTTGCACGCAGCAAATCAAGTGCACCAATAGAATCGCTCACAGAGAACATTCTACACCATGGCACCATTGATCGATGTCGTCATATCTTTATGAAACATCAGATCCAATTATCTATAGGGAGCCATTGTCCCGCTTTGATAAGATCGAAGCGTTTTAAAATATAGAAAGTCTTATAGGTAGGATGAGCTGTTATTATGTGTAGTTTTGTTTTTAAAACTTTAAAAGTAGTCTCCCCATTTGTACAGGTATGGTTAATATGATCTACTTGCATAGTTTGAAACTGCATGTTGCAAAGTCATCCTGCAGGTCGTATAAGTGGCTTCCTACATTTCTGGTCATGCAAATCAAGATAGGTAGCACCCAGATTTTTATGGAAAATATTGAACAGTCAAATCAATGTACCTACCTGTTAGAGCCCCCCCCCCCCCCCCCCCCCCCCCCCCCCCCCCCACCTCCGCCCCCGAAACGCGCGAGATTGAAAAAAAATGGGAGCTTTTTAAAATCATCATAACTCAGTAACCATATACGCTAGCGCTTACTTTTTCAAACTTTTGTAGGGCTAACATTCCTTTCCAGGAAAAATGTACATGTGCGGCATTGCACTGACTTACTAGTGGCATGGTCATATAACTTACCTGGTTCGGGACTGCCATATCTTTCGAACCGCTCGTCTCCAACCGCGGAAATTCGGCGCACATTTAGTAAAAACATCTTTCAACACGGGCAACGTGTTATTTGCAGCGTTACCTTATACTTGGCGCTGGTAAACATCGTCCAAATCATGAGGACCCTTTCGGTCAGCCATTTTGAAGTTGGTTTGTTTATGACATACATGTAGGCCCGAGTCCGAACCGTGTCTCTAGTTCTCATAGTTCGTTGAATAGAGTTGAGAACGTATGGTTTCCATGCAGCAATGTTATGTCTGACCTTTTAACAATGCAGCCAGACTGAGACATGGACCATAACATTCTGCACGGAATTCTGCACATTCTGCACGGAAAACGTAACTCTACTATTCCACTAACTATGAAACCTAGACATGGTTAGGACTAGGGCCTATGTCATTTTGATCGAAAGGGTCGTACAATTTGTACGATGTTTATCACCGCCAAGTGTAAGGTATACGCTGCAAATAACACGTTGCCTGTGTTGAAGGATGTTTTTATTAATGTCAACCGAATTTCCGCGGTAGATATGGCAGTCCCCGAACCAGGTATGTTATATGACCTTGTCACAAGTAATTCATGTCAGTGCAATGCCGCACAGGTACATTTTCCTGGAAAGAAATGGTAGACCTACAGAAGGTAAGCGCTAGCGTAAATGGTTACTGAGTTACGGTGATTTTTTTTTGAGGGGGGGGGGGGGGGGGGGGGGAGGGGGGGAGTTCTAACAGGTAGATTACAGTACTTGTATGTTGCTTGTTTATGTTTGTTAGTAATATAATGCAAACTAATATAATAAGCTTGCTTTACTTGGATAGAGGGGGTAGTAGTTTATTCCAAGCTATTCATCCCGGGGGATAAATAAATTACCTGGTCAGCCTGCTTCAGAATGGGTCAGCTAGTTAGCTAGCTTTGAAGTGAGCTGCACCACTTTGAAGCTAGGTTGCCTGACCACTTCAAAGCAAGCTGAGCTGCTTATGAATTCTAGACCTTTTGATTGCTACAGGAGTGAGTTGTGTGTATTCTGAAGAGGAATGATGCAGCGTTGAGTATAAAGTTAAAGAATGCCTTCAAAAATGCACTATTATATTTAGGTAGCTGCGTGTGTGTATGCATGCATGTGTTGCGGCATGCGCGCATGTGTGTTTGTGGGTTGTGCATGTGCATGTGTGTGTGTTGCGTATGTGTGTGATTGTGTGTGTTGGAATGAAGTTGTACCTACATTCAATGTGTCGATGATGCAGCATGATGCACGGTTGTCCTGCTTGTTGATACTAACACCGCATACAACTCCATTAACAATAAAGTTGCTCTCTTGAGTTTGTGGCAGTTCCTTCAACACTGTTCGTACTAATACGCATTAATTATCGAATGTAATATCTGTAACCTGTTTCAGTATTGTATTACAATTCCATTGCCCTTGTCATCACACCACCATCAAAAACCTTTTCTGAATCTTTCCGCAC